>BQKN01065641.1:851450-894775 GCA_022839385.1 Asparagus kiusianus | reverse complement strand
TCTTGAAAACAATTTTTGATCAAGAGACTTGAAAGTTATTTAAAACAAAGAGTTAGCATGCACTTTTAAAAACTTTTAAATTAAATCTCTAAGATTTGACGTGGTTTTGTATTGCTATAATGAAAAAGATTTTCTAAGAGATTTACATTAGAGTTATATATAAAAATATTTTCTTGATTATTAACTAGCTCAATTAGAATGTCTAAATATATCAAAGAAAATTAGTTATTTACTGACTTATTTAATTTGGCAAGTTGACTGAATTTTGTGGGTATATTCACTGCAAACCCTCACGAGACTACAACTCGTCCACTAGGATAACCTAGGGGTTTAAAGGCTTGTTGTATGCGCTAAATACAATCGCGATTCCTGTGAAAGTGAGTTTGTATTTTCTTTTTATTTTTATTTTCTAGAGGACTAGCAAAAGTTTAGGTATGGAGGTATTTGATAATCATATTTTATTACAATTTTATTCCCTTATTATTTATTTTATATGAATAAATATGCCACTAATAACAGTTTTTATCTTTAAATGCAGGTTAATGAAGAATAAATCCCAAAAATCTCATCTCTCAACAAAGGCCCCTTGAGTAAATGAAGAAATAAAGCACAAGAAGAATCAAGAAGCCCATTGGAAAATCAAATTGCTAATTTATCCAAAAGCAAAAGAATCAAACCATCAAAAGAATCAAGCTATGAAGAAATGAAGCCCATGAAGTCAAATAAATATTTAATGAAGTGTTAAAGCCCAAAATGCCAAGAAAATGTCCAAGGCCCAAGCCCAAGAACAAACACAAGAAGGAAGTTCGAATAGGAATTGGAAACGAGTTGACATCGATGTCAGCATCGATACCCCTATCGTTGCTGGTATCGATACCATCGTACAATTAATTACGAATTAAGGGCTGAAATTTATTGTTATTGGATAAGATTTCAATCCAATGGCTCTCATTTATTGATATTTACTATAAATAGGGATAGAGAGTGAGGGGTTAGGGGAGTGAAAATTTTATAACTTCATTTGGAGAGAAGGGTTACTCTTAATTGAGAAGACCTTCTAAAAATTGTAACTTTTTGTTACAATTAATAAAAGAATTTTTCTCCACTTTAAAATTTTCTTTTCTTCTCTTTGTTGAATGATGAAGATGGAGATGAAGAGCAATTTGAAAGTTTGTATTTCTTTTATTTTTCTCTTTTATTTCTTTTTAGTAATTTCTTTATTATTGCTTATTAGTTAGATTTACATTCATGCTTGTAGTATAGATTTATTTTCTTGTCTTTTTTTATTTCTTTTTGCACCTTAATTTGTAGAGTAGATTTATTTTCTTATATTTAATTTTTGTAATTTATTTTGTAGTTTAGATTTTAATTCTTTGTAGTTAGATTTATTTTTTGTTCATAGTTTAGATTTTTCTTTTATTTTTATAATTAGTTCTTTTTCTTCTTGCTTTTATTTCTTAAGATGTGAAATTAATTCTTGTAGTAATCTTAGAATTGTATGAAACTAGACTAATTTCCTTTATGTTATGCAAAGTATTCTCTTACACTTAAAATGATCATGTATAGGATAATCAACTAGAGAACTAATTGATGGAAGAAGAATTTGATAATCTATGCTTATCTTGAGTGATTTGATAGGTTATACTTATGAATTCTAGGATTACTATCTTATTGTTGTTCTTAACATGATTTTTATTTTGACTTAGATGATAATTTGATAGGTTATACTTTCTTTAAATGGTTTGATAGTCTATACTTAATAAATCTAAATTGAAATATGATAAAAAGAGAATAGTTTGTATTTAATAATTGAGATTAGTTAGTGGATTCAATTCTAAATTTCTCGTATCTTGAATTGAATGATCCATCTTTTATTTTCTTGATTTTTCTCTTTTTATTCTTGCTTTTTATTTTATTCTTTGATTCTTTCTTCTCTTCTCTAAAATTCAATTTATTGTCACTTGCATATATTCAAAACAATCACTTATCATATCTCTCTCTATAATCACACTTATTCTTTAATCCTATTTTTGTCACGCACAAAACATAAGAAATCTCTTAAAATTACCTTCCTCGTGGGATCGATAACTTTTTATACTATAACTTGATCAATTGTGCACTTGCAATTTTGGTACATAATTATGCCGCATCAAATACACACTCAAGAGCCAAACATAATAGGTAATCATATAAATGGCCCCCCTACGAAAAAGACACCTGTATCCATGAAGTGTCAATACATAAAGTTGCATCCACAAAGAATGTAAATCACAACATATGATGCAACACCAAAAGATAGATAAAATGATAGAGAGAAGAACATTTATACTTTGTTTAGCCACACAACATCATCACATTTAAATACATCATAAGACGAACATTGTTTTAACCAAGAGTCAAACCAAAATATTACAACCCAAGTTTTTGTTTTCACCCAAATAAAACACCATAAAGTCTGAATGAAATAGTACAAATAAAATCCACAAAGAAGTTAGTCAATCATTGCCATCGGAGCCATTAACAGAACCAACATCCTCAGATCTTGCCCCTGAGCCAGATTCTTCATCAGAATCGTCGTCAGAACTAGGAGCTGAGCCAGAACCAGAGCCAAAAACAGAAGTAGGAGCCGGAATCCTGAGGGACTGACATTAGAGCTTGAGGATCTCCCTCACGTCCTGCTGGAGGCTAGAAACTCTAGCATCTAGACTGTCTAATCGTCGAACGACCTCGCTGCCCGGAATAGGAGCTGTGCGAGTATGAGAATGAGGCATGGAGCAAGAAGAAGGAGGTCTAGATAAGAAAACACCGCCAGAGGTGATAGGAGCTGATGTAGGGGTAGATATGGGAACATCAAGATGCATCCTAGTGAGGGCTATCTTATTAAAGAATTCTTTACTCGGTTCTACCTTAGGTTCATTGGAAAGATCAACACCGAATTGTTTGAAGATAATGGTAAGGAAGGACCCAAAAGGTAGGAATTTAGTATGTTTACTAAGCATATTCTCTAAAAATACACTCCCCCAATAAACTCTGACATGAGTAAAGATAGCATAAATGGCGTTGACTTTGTCCGGAGCAAAATGATCGAAACTCCCAATTTTGGGAATTAAATTGTGAGCAATGATCTTGGCAATAATTTTAGCATAGGGACTCAAGGTGTTATTATTCATGGGATATGAGCAGCCAGAACGAAACATTACAGAATCAACAAAAGGATGATTATGTTCAATGGTCAAAAGGTCAACATCACTTGTCGGGATCTTAAGGGTACCCGCAAGTTCATCAGCAGAAAACTCAATCTTTGTGTTCTTCACATACGATCTAAGTTATTTAACATTATCATTAGATGTGAAGGTGGATATATAAACATAGAAAAGATAAACAAGAAAGGGATAATGAGGTACTTTGTTCTTTTTATCTAACAGATGATATAGGCCAACTCTATTAAGAAGATTGGGAATATTATAGGTTGCAAGATCAGCGTAGTCAATAGTCCTACCAGATGAGATTTTCAATTTGCATAATTCCCTATACTTGGGAGTAAGATGAGTATATCTAAGGTAGTCCTCATAGTGCTCAGCATTAGGAAAAGGGACTTTAACAGACTTAGATCTCTTTCTAGGTGGCATATTGAGCAAAAGAACAAATGAAACCCTAGAAGAAGCTAGAACAAAACCCTAGAAAACTAAAAGAGGATGAAAGAGGATATACTGGACACGATGATGAGATCCTGAAGAAAAGGAAAAACTGGCACGGGTGACCAGAGTTGGAGCTATGGAAGATCGATGGAAGAGGAAGGGAGGTAGCGTTTGAGAGAAAAAAAAATTAGGAACGGATGAAATGAGAGAGAGGGGGGAGGATCGGCTCCTTTTGAGAAAAGAAATAGCCGTTCAGATGAGCTATTGTAAGGGATCAATGGTGAAGATCAAGTGGTCTAAAAAATTTACAACCAAAACCGAAAATCTGATAACCAAAAAATAATCTGGAAACAGAATTTAGCCTATGCGATCGACCGTGATTGGTGCGGCAGTCGACCACGAAAAATCCAAAAACAAAAACAAAAGCCAATACTCTGTTCAGTAGATCGTCGCGCCATGCACGATTGACTGTGAAAATAGTAGAAACCAAGGCTGTCCAGTCGACCACCGCGCCATGCGCGGTCGACTGGGGAAGACTCAAAACCATAGTGAACATAAAAAAATTGACAAGATTTTTAAAATATGTTTTAATTAATTTTACTTAAATAATTTTACATATGTATAAATTAATAATATATCCATAAGAATCAGAAACTATTTAGTATTTAATTCATAAAAATTTCATATAAAATATTTTAATTGCAAATAACATTTGAAAGCATGAAAACCAAAAAGCAATCAAAACTCATGTTATTTGAAATTTTAAAATTAAGCATATTTTGGTACCCAAAAATTTTTGGTACCAATAGGATTAGGGACATGACCCCTATCATTTAAATTCAAGGTCCTTGGATTATGAACTCATTTGGGCGTGTATGGTGCACGAATATGATCAAAACAAAATTCATATACATGACCTTTTCGATTGCAATGCGTGCAATGAAGAGGTCTAAAAGGTTTGTGTTGACCCATAGGTGGTGCAAGATAATTATTTGCAAAAATAGATTTATCTTGAAAATTGTTTTACGAATGAGAAGCTCTCTTCAAATCGAAGCAAAATTTGGTCAAATGACCCAAACGTCCACAAAAATCACATTTATACACATGAGCATGTTTGTGTTTTGCAATAGGTGCATGTACATGTGTATGAAAAGAGGAAGCTTGATGGGATGCACAATTATTAATAACTTTTGACTTGTTTAATTTTTGTACATCATAACAAAATTTAGCAATATGACCTTTACGGTCGCAAATGGAACACTTGTAAATTTTGTTATACATATGTGCATGGTGAATAGGTTTATTGGGAACATTTTTATGGGAATTTGTACACACGTCCATAAACTTTTTATTATTTACAATTCATGTTTTTAGTGTTGAATCTAAGGATGATATGCATTTCTGTATTTGATTCAACTCATCATTTGAAGTATATGCATTATTATTAGAACTGGAATACGCATGATCATTTTTAAATGAGTTAAACTCCTTTCTAATGTTCTCAACTTCTAATATGGCATCACATTTTTCATGAAGCAAACTAGCATTTCCCAATTTTAATTTTTCATTGCTTTCTATAAG
This sequence comes from Asparagus kiusianus, assembly GCA_022839385.1. Lineage (NCBI taxonomy): Eukaryota > Viridiplantae > Streptophyta > Magnoliopsida > Asparagales > Asparagaceae > Asparagus > Asparagus kiusianus. The sequence continues at coordinate 889,556 of BQKN01065641.1, read as the reverse complement.
ATTAACATTTTCATTAGCAATGATATCAAACTTAGTAGCTAGAGTTTTATGAGTGGATTTCAATTCAACATGCTTACTTTTTAAGTCAATAAAGTTACATTGCAATTTCCTTTGGTCATGCAATAATTTTTTAAATTCATGTGTGAGTTCATCAAAAGTAAAATCATCATTGTTATCGGACTCGCATACCTCACTAGGGCTATCGCCTAGTGGACGTATGCATGAAGATGAGGCTCCCTTTAAACTTGAAGCGGAATCCTCCATAGCTTGTCGGATTTCTTTCAAATCACCTTGATGAGCTTCTATAAGTGTCCATGAAGTGTAAGCACTATCAAAAGAATCAAGTTTGTTAGAAAAAGATAGGCCAAAGGCGTCAATTAAGACTTGTAACAAAGACTTGTTCATAGCAAACAATCTACTGTCATTATTACTCTACTTGGATTTCTCCGTATTTGGTACAATATATGCACAATCTATAATTTCTCAAATATCAATATTAGTAGATTTAGCAAATAACTTAAATCTAATACACCATTGCGCATAGGGGAAATTACTTATTCTAGGAGCAATATTAGTTGCATAACCAAGACTAGGTGATCCGTGCATGTTCATGATATATATGCAAGCAAGCAATAAATAAAATTATCAAAACTAGATTAGCAACAATATAGAGCCTGGATCTTTAACTTAAGGTGATTAGACCTTAAATCAAAAGCACCATACTCTGATACCAATTGTTAGACCCTAGAGGGGGGGGAGGGTGAATAGGGTTAATGCTAATCTAATCCCTATTTTATGCTAATTAAAAACTTTCTTGATTAATTGATTCTTACAAAAGATATATGAGTGAGTTCTGAGCAAGAATGTAAAATACAAGTACAAAATAGATATACACAAAGCAAACTCAAACACTAACATGATCGTGAAGTTCGGACCTTCCATCCTACATATTCACTCCCCACTCCCCGCGAGAATCCACTAACACGACACACCTGGTTTGGAAGCTGGAACTTCTCTACACACTCGGTTTTCTAATTCATCGAAAACTCTACAAGACACTCACAATGTACATACACAAACTATAACCTTAAGTGTTGGTCCTCACGTATCGCCTCCCTCAAGTGCTCAGCTTTACTACCTCTCACTAGGCTTTACTACCAACGCCACCCCTCTTGGTATCAACTACATCCTCACCACACACTCCTCTCGGTGTAAATGTGTATTACAAAGTGATTCTCACCAATGAAGCTCAAGTACAACGATTTGTTCTCTACCAATGAATGAGAATACTATGAAGTTCACTCTCAATCACTACTACCCAATAATATATTGTATGAATAATATTAAAAGCTCAATTGAGGAGTGAGTGATAAATGAGAATAATAAAATTCTAACTCAAATAGAACTAGCTAAGATATGAATATGAAAATCAAATAATAAATAAGCTAGATAAAAGAGTTAGTAATCTTCTCTATAAACACAAGGAGCTGTAGATAAGATGATGAGGATGAATTCCTCAGTTGAAATCAAAAGCTTTCTTCTTGTGAAAAACTCCTCTTTTGAAACGAAACTTGAAACAAGGCTAAAACACCTCTTAAACACTTGTAAAACTTGTTCAATTAATTTTCTTAGTTGGTGGGAGAGTTTAATGCTGAGGGGTATTTATAACATCACAATACAACAGCAAAAACCCAAAGAAAATGACCAAAAACCCATAAGAAAATAAACTGGGAACTAGTCGTTACTGTGCAACGACTATCTCGGCGGTCGACCGCAGAGACCAGTCCAGTCAACCACGAGCCACTGAAAAGCTAAGTTGGTCTCTGGATAATTCACGGTCAATCGTAGCGACACATGCGGTCAACCAAAAACTGATATATGAGATCTGCAGTTTTGAAAATGGATTTTCAGCACATGTAAAAATAACAAATGTTATCCAAAATTGTGAACTTTTGGGGAAAGTTTATAAACATGAAAATAGACATATTTGGAAAGGAATTTTTGAAATTGTATTTTTCATTGGTAAGAATTCATCGTTTTTGTAAAGTGTACATAATACATGTTTTACATGAAACTTAAAAATGAGTTTTGACATGTACAAACATGTTAAAACTTCATGAAATATTTTTATACATATTATAAAACATGAAAGTAATGTAAACAACGGTAATAAATCAATATTGCATTGTTTTAAAAAATAAACTCATTTTGTAAGAGAAATAAAAATTGTGTGTGTGTGTGTGTGTGTGTGTGTGTATTGAGCTTGAAATATATTCACACAATATACATTACAAAATACTAATATACCTAAGTGATTACGAACAAGGTTGATCTTGAATCTTTAACTCTTGATATGAATAGCTCTTCATTGTATATTGATATCCTGTAAAAAGAAACAAGCCACAACCACTAGGAAACAAATTAGCTATAAATTGTTTGGCAAATCATCATCAAAACAAAAGGGCCAACAAGCTCGTCTTGTCGCTAAAGGCTTTACATAGAAAGAATATATCGACTATAAAGAGACTTTCTCTCCAATTTCATCGAAAGATTCTTTCATGACAATTAGGGCACTTGTTGCATATTTTAACCTTGAGCTATATTAGATGGCACTTGTCGCACATTTTGACCTTGAGCTATATTAGATGGATGTAAAGACTGCGTGTCTCATTGGTAACATTGATGAAACAATTTATATAATACATCTAGAAAGTTTTGTATTAGGAGATGCAAAGGAGATGATTTGCAAATTGAAGAAATCTATCTATGGGCTTAAGCAAACCTCTCGTCAGTGATATTACAAGTTTTATCAAGTTATCATCTCATTCGGTTTTGAGATGAATGTAGTTGATGATTTTGTATACTATAAGTTTCGTGGAAATAAGCATATTTTTCTGGTTTTATATGTCGATGACATATTGCTTGTCAGCAACGATATAGGCTTATTACACGAAACTAAGAGATTTCTATCAAAGAAATTTGAGATGAAAGATTTTAGGGATGCCTTTTTTGTATTAGGCATACAAATACATCGGGATCAATCTTGGGGTATACTTAGGTTATCACAAAAGAGCTATATCAAGAAGGTTTTAAAAGATTTGGCATGCAAAATTATAAACCATGTGACATCTATGTGGCTAAGGGAGATAAATTCAATCTCAATCAATACCCCAAGAATGATTTTGAGATTAATGAGATGCAGCAGATTTCTTATGCATCAACAATGAGGAGTCTAATGTATGCTTAAGTGTATACGCATCCAGATATTGCATACGTGGTTGGAATATTGGGCAGATATTTAAGCAATCCTGGAATGGATCACTGGAAAGTAGCCAAGCGAGCCTTGAGGTATTTGCAGAGAACAAAAGAATACATGCTTGCATATTGGAGGTCAGACCAGTTAGAGATTGTTGGGTATTCTGACTCTGATTTTGCTAGATGCCAAGATAGCATAAAATCTACTTTATGCTATATATATCTGCTTGCTAGGGGAGCTATTTCTTGAAAGAGTTCTAAATAGACAGTCATAGCTTCATACATCATGGTGGAAGCTGAGTTTGTAGTATGCTATGAGGCTTATAATCATGAATATGGCAGCGAAATATTATCACTGGGCTGCAAATTGTAGATAACATTGAAAGGCCACTTAAGTTATTTCGTGATAATAAGTAAGCAGTGTTGTATTCCAACAATAATAGGAGCTCAATAAGTTGAAATATATAAACATCAAGTTTCATGTTGTTAAAGAAAAGAGTTTAGAGTACACTTGTGTCTAAAGAGCACATTGGAACAAACTTCATGATTACAGATTCTTTGACTAAGGGATTACCACCTAAGCTCTTTCATGAGCACACTGCTCATATGAGTATTTTATATTTTCAGGATATGTCATTTTAGTGAGAGTTCGTATTTTAGATGCTTTTGTTCGTAGACACATTGGCTATGATTATACGAATATCGTATTATTATATATTGCAATATAAAATATTCAGTTCATATTCACTCTGATTTGTGTATAGTTTGATCTCACTAAGGCTTTAAGGTGGGCCAGTTGGAAATAGGCATGTTAAGATCCTAATGTATGAAATTTATGTGCTACAAATCCATACTTGAACTGTGTCATTAACTGTATTGATATACATGATCATTGATAGGTCTAGTTGCGATAAATACAAGTAAGATTGCTTTGATCCTCTGTTGATATAACTGATGGATGAGATTGTTAAGGATGCATATTTGTTTGATAACAAAATTTATGAGCTCATATGGTTATATCATAATTCACATTTATATAGTAACATATATGGCCCAAGTGGGAGATTGTTGGATTTATATCCAATGATGAGCCAATATATTAAATAAATGTGTATTGTGTGCTATCAATTGAGGTTAGTCTATTAAAGTGATCTAATTTAGGGTTTAGACTTTTAATGCATAATTAAAGTATGGACCTCCAATATGAAGATACCAAGGTATAATTGTTAATTCTATAATAGGCTGAATTGATAATAATGAATAACTGGATTCAGTTATAAATATGATTGTGGCTTCCCAAATCTTTATGTACAATCTCTTTCTGATTTCTCATCTTTAGAAAGATTAGAGTTTCTCTAAGGATGATATAATTACATGATTTGGAAGATCAACATCTCAAATAATAAGAATTATGTCCTACTCTATGGATTCAGGTACGATTCCATATCTTCTTAATTATCTTAATAGTTTGACATGAACAATATTAGGATTGATTAGGGTTTCATCTTTTAAATCTTTTAAAGTAATTGAAGTTTTTTTATCTAACAATTACTCTAATCATTTTCTAGACAATAGTCTCATATTCCCTATTGTTTTAACAAGGCTCATTTCATCAAGCGCCAGAGACAAATGTATCTCACCTACGAATTTATCGATATTTATATATATTGTTCAACGCCACCTTATTGGATTTAAATCTAATTAAATCTATTTGTGGGCACATATGATTAATCTGTGTGTATTGCTATTCTTCAGGATAATCCACTAAAGTGATCAATTAATTTGGGTTAATGAGTATTTAAATAAATTATGGGGTTATATGTGCAGATACCAAGTTGTAATTATAATTTGATGAGGGGCTAAATTATAAATGCACAACACCTATATATATGGGGTTATGGTCCCTAATCTAGGGTTAGCCACTCTCATTCTCTTATCCCCATCTAAAGAGATCTTAAGGAGAGAAACCCTAAGATTAGAAGATCCAAAACCCAACTAAAGTCCAATCCATGGATTCAGGTATAAGCTTCCGCTCTTAATGTTTAATCTCTATGATTTAATCACCCTTAGATCAAACAAGTGGTATCAGAGACATTAGTGATTAATTCTTAGGGGTTTAAGTTCTTAAAAATTGGGTTTTTTATCTTAAAAATATCTGATTTTTCTCAGAACTGTTCACGGATGAACAATAAATTTTTGTGAACAGTAAAGTTTCTTAATTTTTGTTGGTTTTTTCTTTTGATTTTTTTTGGATCTGGATCAAGAAGTTATCTTCCGATTCTGGATCTGGTTTTGAAATAAAATCGAGGAATTTTTTGATCTATTTTGTTTGGTCGTCAGTCCCGTGCTCCTCGCTGGCAAAGTATTGCTGGCGGCTTTGCTTTCGACTCTAACGGTGATGGCGACGTTAGGAAACCCTAGGATTTCGACCATGGGTGCAGGAGCAATGAAGGCGCTAGTTTCAGAATGAAACCCTAAGGGTTCGTGCGTGAAAACGTGCGGGAATTAAGGAGGTGGTTACCTCAATTTTTGGCGAGGCTTGAAAGCTTCAAACGAACTTCGCGTTCGTTCTAAGGTGAGCCTCACGCTAAATTCAAACGAACTTCGCGTTCGTTCTAAGGTGAACCTCATGCTCAATTCAAACGAACTTCACGTTCGTTCTAAGGTGAGCCTCGCGCTCAATTCAAACGAACTTTGCGTTCATTCTAAGGTAAGCCTCGCGCTCAATTCAAACAAACATCACGTTAGTTCTCAGGTGAACCTCGCTCTCAATTGAAGTCAAACCTCGCGTTCATCCTCAAGTCGAACTCCGCGTTCATCCTCAGGAGAGCCCTATGCTCAATCCAAACAAACCTCGCGTTCGTTCTCAAGTTGAACATCGTGTTCATTCCCAGGTCGAACCTCGCGTTCATTCTCAAGTTGAACATCATGCTCATTATCAGGTCGAACTTCACGTTCATTTTCAAAACGAATCTTGCGTTCGTTCTCAAGTTGAACATCACGTTCATTTTTCAAACGAACCTCGCGTTCGTTCTTTGGTGAGTCTTGTACTCAATACAAATGAACCTCGCGTTCGAAGTCAACAGAACTTCGTGTTCACTATGGTTAAGCCTCGGCTTTTTCATATTAAATTATGGGTCCACTTTGGTATACTTAATTTATTCAATTAAGTTATGGGCCCTAATTAAGCTATGGAAAATTCTTCCAATTCAAATTAAGTTGTTCAATTTGAATTAAATTTGGTAGTTAATCAATTATTCAAATAATATGACGCTGAGATATTAAGTTGTCTCTCATTCTAAATGATTAATAGAAACAAGATGTTGCCAAAGTAACCTCTCTTGTGTAGATTGATCATGAGGGATGTCAGATGTTTGTGTGTATGTTTTCGTGTAAATATTTAATCAGCCCAAAGAAAGGTTAATATTTATTTAGACTACATACACATCTGTAATGATAAACATGTGATAATTATAAGGTTTGCATGTGGATAGTGAATCGATCCAAAGATAGTTTCATTATTTGACATATGTTATTATCAGTGTTTGATTGTTGCAACAAGATATCACTTGCAATTAATATTACTGTCCAAAGACTTGATATCTTGGATAGAATTTGTCATTATTTGAATTTTATTGATTACTAATTATGGTTATTAATGTGAGTATTTTTTTTTGTTTTTTAGCTAATACATCTGCTGCAACAATTTCTGCTAACATCAACTCAATTCCCATGCTAAATGGGACAAATTTTAAGGTTTGAAAAGAGAACATATTAATTATTCTTGGCTGCATGGATCTAGACCTTGCATTAAGAACTAAACATCCTCAGCCTCTCAATGCAGATAGCACTCCTGATGCAAAGAAGGAGTATGAGAAGTGGGAGCGTTCAAATCGTATGAGTCTTATGATCATTAAGCGCGACGTTCGGAAGCCTTCAGGGGCATAGAATCCTAAGGGATTACTAAGGCTAAAGATTTCCTTGCTGAAATTGAGAAGCGTTTTGCAAAAAATAATAAGGTAGAAACAAGCACGCTTTTAGCTCGCTTGATTTCGATGAAGTATAAGGGCAAAGGAAAATCAAGGAGTACATTATGGAAATATCTCATATTGATTCAAAACTTAAGGTACTTAAACTCAATCTTTGTGATGAGTTATTGGTGCATCTGGTTTTATTGTCTCTTCCAGCACAGTTCAGTCAGTTCAAGGTCAGTTATAACTGCCAAAAGGAGAAATTGACTCTAAATGAGCTTATTTTATATTGTGTGTAAAAAAAAGACAAGTTGAAGCAAGATAACACAGAAAGTGCTCATTTAGCTTATGCCTCAAGGATAAGGGCAAGAAAAGAAAGAATGATAATGAAGCTGCTAAGGGTCCAGTTCAGAAGAAACAACATAAGGATAATCATGGTTGTTTCTTCTGTAACAAGCCTAGACACGTAAAGAAGGATTGTACCAAATATCACGCCTGGCGTGCTAATAAGGATATGTTCCTTACTTTGGTCTGTTCTGAGGTTAATTTAGCTTCAGTATCTAGAAACACTTGGTAGTTAGACTCTGGTGCTACTACTCACATAAGTGTTTCTATGCATAGTTGCCTGAGCTACCGAAAGCCAAGTGATGTTGAAAGACACATCTTTGTGGGCGACAGACAATCGGTAGATGTGAAAGCAATTGGGCACTTTAGGTTGCTATTAAGAACTGGTTCTTATTTGGATTTAAAAGATACTTTTGTAGTACCGTCTTTTAGATGGAATTTGATTTTAGTTTTTGTATTGGACAAATCAGGTTATTCTTGTTCATTTGGAAACAATCAATTCAGTTTATCTTTTAATTCAAATGTTGTGAGAACTGGTTACTAGAGTACTTATGACAAGCTATATTTGCTTGATATAATTGCTTCTCATAATGAAACTTTGCATACGAAATCACGTGGTACTAAGCGTAAATTAAATATGGAAAATTCAGCAACATTAAGACATAAGCACTTGGGTCATATTTCAAAAGGTAGAGTTGAGCGTCTAGTGTCTAATGGCATTTTGGATTTCCTTGATTTTTCAGACTTCGACGTATGTGTTGAATATATCAAGGGAAAACAGACCAAAGTTAAGAGATTAGGTGCCAACAGATCTTCGGATATCTTAGAATTGATACATACGGATATTTGTGGGCCATTCCCTACGGCAACCTGGAATGGTCAATAATATTTTATATCATTCATAGACGATTACTCACGTTATGAGTACCTATATCTTATTCATGAAAAATCTGAGTCTCTGAACATGTTCAAAGCCTATAAAGCTGAAGTTGAGAATCAACTCAACAGAAGAATTAAAACCGTTAGATCTTATCGTGGTGGTGAGTACTACGGCAAATATGATGGTTCAGGTGAACAACGTCCAGGACCATTTGCTAGATACCTAGAGGATGTGGTATCGTCCCACAGTACATCATGCCGGGTTCACCTAGCATGAATAGTTTAGCTGAAAGACGAAACATGACTCTTAAGGATATGGTAAGAAGTATAATTGCTCATCCTTCTTTACCAGAGTCACTCTGGGGGAAGCACTAAAGACACCAGCTTACATTCTGAATAGAGTACCAAGTAAAACAGTTGCTAAAATATCTTATGAGCTTTGGACTGGTCGAAAGCCCAGTTTAAAGCACTTACATATTTGGGGATGTCCAGCTGAGGCAAGACCTTATAGGCCAAATGAAGAAAATTAGACTCCAAAATAGTTAGCAGCTACTTTATTGGGTATTCTGAACGCTTTAGGGGCTATAAGCTTTATGATCCCACACTCAAGAATATTTTTGAGATGGGAACAACAATATTCTTTGAGGATATTGAGTTTGGGAGGAGAAATAAGGTTAGAGACATTGCTTTTGAGGTGGAATTAGCTTCAGATCCAATTCATACAGTTACTCTTGACAATATTCAGGTTCATATACCTGCTGTTGTTGCTTAAGAAGTAAATCCAGAACCTTAAGATGACAATGTTGAACAACTCCCTGTTCCAGAAGAACAAACTCAACAACCTCAAAAAACAGTGCCATTAAGGAGATCCACGAGAAAAAGGAGAAATGCTATTTTGGATGATTATATTGTATTTCTCCAAGAACATGAGGAAAGTAATGGAATGTTGGAAGATGATCCAATCAACTTCTCTCAGGCCATAAAAAGTTCCAACTCTCAACAGTGGATTGATGCCATGAATGAAGAGTATAAGTCTATGCAAGACAATAATGTTTGGGAACTTGTCCCATTGCCAGAAGGTGCAAAACAAATTGGTTGTAAATAGATTTTTAAAACCAAGTGGGATGCAAATGGTAATGTGGAGAGGTATAAGGCACGTCTTGTAGCTAAAGAATTTACTCAAAAGGAAGGCATCGATTATACACAGACTTTCTCTCTGGTTTAATCGAAAGACTCTTTCAGAACAATCATGATACTTGTTGCTCATTATGATCTTGAGTTACATCAGATGGATGTTAAGACTGTATTTCTCAATGCTAACATTGATGAGATGATTTATATGGTGCAACCAGAAAACTTTGTGTCAGGAGACCCAAAGAATATGGTTTGCAAATTAAGGAAATCCATCTATAGACTCAAACAAGCTCCTCGTCAATGGTATTACAAGTTTTAACAAATAATTATCTCGTTCGGTTTTAAAATGAACATTATTGATGATTGTGTATATCACTAGCTCAGTGGGAGTAAGTATATTTTTCTGGTTCTGTATGTCGATGACATATTGCTTGCCACTAATGATATAGGCATGTTGTACGAAACCAAGAGATTTCTATCAAATAATTTTAGATTAAAGATCTTGGGGACGCCTCTTTTATATTAGGAATCCAGATACATCGAGATCGCTCTCGAGGTATACTTGGATTATCACAAAAGAGCTATATCGATAAAGTACTTAAAATGTTTGGCATGTAAGATTGCAGACCAGGAGACACCCCTGTGGCTAAAGGAGACAAGTTTAGTCTCAATCAGTGCCCTAAAGGCAACCTTAAAATTTAGGCAATGCAGAAGATTCCTTATGTTTCGGCTGTAGGAAGTCTAATGTATGCTCAGGTATGTACGCGTCTGGATATTACGTACATTGTTGGGATGTTAGGCAGATACTTAAGCAACCCTGGTATGGATCATTGGATAGCAGTCAAAAGGGTTATGAGGTATCTTCAGAAAATAAAAGATTATATGCTCACATATAAAAAATCAGAACAACTGGAGGTCATTGGATACTCTGATTCTGATTTTGCTGGATGCCAAGATAGCAGGAAGTCTACATCAGGCTATATTTATATTTTAGCAGGAGGAGCTATATCATGAAAAAGTATCAAACGAACACTTGTAGCTTCCTCCACTATGGCAGCAGAATTTGTAGCTTGCTATGAGGCATCCAATCAGGGAATATGACTGCGAAATTTTATCACTGGACTGCGTATTTTGAAAAATGTGCAAATACCACTAAGGTTATATTGTGACAATAAATCTGCAGTAATATATCCTAATAATAACAGGACCTCAACTAAGTCAAAACATATTGACATTAAGTTCCTGGTTATGAAAGAAAGGGTATAGAGTGGACAGATATCCATAGAGCACATTAGGACAAACTCCATGATAGCAGATCCTCTTACTAAGGGATTGTCACCCAAGGTCTTTCATGAGCACACCGCTCATATGGGTGTGGTGATATTAGAGGATATCATGATTTAGTGGGAGTTTGTAATTTTTTGGTGCTTTGTGTTTGGTTGTATTGTCTGATCAGAATAAAATATTCGGTTAAGACACTCTGTTACATTATGTTTGGTTTTGACCTCACTAAAGTAGGACCAGTTGAAAATAGACATGTACTGATCACATTACATGTAATTTTTATGCCATGATTGATCTATGTCGTTTGATTGTATTGGTATATGTGATCATTGATTGGTCGAGTCACGATAAATGTGACGAAGACCGCTTTGATTCTATATTGATATAGTCAATGGACGAGATTGTTCAGAAATACCTTTTCAGTGATAGCAATTTTGAGCTCATAAGATTATACATAATTTAAGGAATCATATGGTCCCCAAGTGGGAGATTGTTGGATTTAAATCTAATTAAATCTATTTGTGGGTACATATGATTAATTTGTGTGTATTGCTATTTTTCAGGATAACCCACTAAAGTGATCAATTAATTTGGGTTAATGGGTATTTAAATAAATCATGTGGTTATATGTGCAGATACCAGGTTGTAATTATAATTTGATGAGGGGTCAAATTACAAATATACAACACCTATATATATGGGGTTATGATCCCTAATCTAGGGTTAGCCACTCTTATTCTCTTAACCTCATCTAAAGAGATCTTAAGGAGAGAAACCCTAAGATTAGAAGATCCAAAACCTAACTCAAGACTAATCCATGGATTCAAGTATAAGGTTCCGCTCTTAATGTTTAATCTCTATGATTTAATCACGCTTAGATCAAACACACATTGTTCTTGGTCAACAAGAGCAGCCTTCAGCTCTCATACCAGTCTCTTGTGGTTTATATGCGCCAGAGGCGCGTGCCAACAAACGATCGAAATCAAGCAATTCACGCCAAAATAGAGCAAGTACAAACACACAGAATTAACGTGATTGGAAGGAAATTCTACTTCCATGAGTAGAAATGGATAACTGTGTCACTAATCAGATAAGAAGAGTTGCGGAGAAGAGATCTCATATCTCAAAATATTCTCACAGATTAGAAGAGTCTATCTATCTCTAGGATCTATTTAGATGCCCCAAACAGACATGAGAAACAATTTAGCAGAGTTATTTGTATTGATATCCCCAAAAATACCCTCAATATAGATAGGAATCCCTAACGGATATAGAATCTGACAGTTATCGGATGGTATGATGAAATTGCCAGGCATCAAACATCATTGACAGTCCGATGCTTGTTGGCAATAAGTCATAGAGTTCCCCTGAACTTTCTCCTAGACAACTTGGACAGTCCACGGCCAGGCAACCATCGACTGTTAGCCTAGCTAGGCTAATTACCGGCAGATTCAACTGAGTATATATCTTCGTTTAACCGCCCAATTGTTCGATGACTATTGGGCATATATATAAGGCCATTACTGTTTGTATCCTTTCCAATGGGGGTATATATACTTATCCATGAACAAACTCAACACGCCAAGCAACTGGGACTAGACTCTAGAAAATGAAACAACAAGAAAAGTTTAGAAAATAAATTAGCAAAAGGCTTTAAATAATAAAAGAAACTCCTTCTTATTGGGTTATAATTAATAACTAATTATACATGAGGCCGATACTGGGCTATCATGCACATCCACGTACTTCATCGTCACCAGTTGCTCATCCTTCGTAACTAATTCTTCTTCATGCAGTGCTAAAGTGAACTATACACTAGCAACTAACGAGGGAGCGGACGGAGGGCGGAATCCTTGATGACGAGTCCCTTCTTCACGCAGTTTGAAGTTTCAACAGCAGAGAAAGTGATGTCACCACTCTCAACAGCCTCAAAGTAACCGAGCACCACCATCACGAGCTCATCCTTTGGGAATTTTGTTAGGTCTACTTTGCGCTTTTGGCTAGTTCCATCAGGTAGGTTAAGCTCTAGTTTCAAAAGACAGGAATCCCATCCCTCACTAGGATCTGTCAACATGCATAGTAACACCGCCTGATATTTCAGACCCGGTGTGAGTCTAGACATGTCATATTTCCCACGGATCTCCACATGCGTCGCCCCCATCAGTTTCGGCGCTTCCATCCCTAATCTACCAATGCTGCATGGTAGAATTTATTCTGTTATACTCATATTAGTTGAGTAATATATGTATATATGTATGTGTTTGTTTAAAAAAATTTACGTGCCTTCCGAAGACTAGGGAGTGCCAAATCCAGGATTTGCCGTTATCAACATTAGTAATGTTCATCTCTCTTGGATACTTGACAATGCCTCTATCGCCATTCCTCTCCTCCGTCCATGTGTTCTGCATGGTTAATTATTTGAGACAGATGATAACAGGGTTTAATTTAACTAATGAAGGATACATATATCTTTTATGTACATATGTAGCTACAATTTTATACTTGCCTCTGTGTACACCTTTGGAAGCTCTTTGGCACCCGTAGCCATCTCCTCTGTTCTTCGGATGTATTTTTATAAAGAGTTTCTTAACAAAGTTTCTTTTTTTAGATTAGAGGATAGTATAGTATATACAAGATAAGTTCTTAGGGGATGTATTTATAGTTATCAAGATCACAACCTGCTCAGTTGCCAAAACCTTGGCTCACGTAGCTTGCAGCTTCTTTTGACAATATTCATAATAAAATAATAAAGCTGATCTCACTCAATATTGATTGTGCGTATGAAAGAGAAGCCGGAGAGTTTGATTCAACTCATATTTTCTCGAGAAATTTAATTCGTAAATTAAAAACGTATTTCCACCATAAATATAAATAACCACTACAACAAAAGTTGTATGTGTCCATATATTTAATGACACGTATAAAATTATCATTTTATTTGCAAAGGATTAAGAAATAACGACACAAATAAAAAGTGTAGCAAATCATGACACATATTTATGTCCTTAGATATATAATTAAATATACTTGAAAAAAAGCTAATAGTCCAATATGGATAGTGAGAGAACCTATCAATGAGTTTAAATAATAAATTTTAGATTTTAATTATGATGATGATTATACATTTATGATAGTGGATAAGCTAAAACACTCCATATATAGTTAAGTGCGTTTTGGTGAGAGTAATCCTAGGATGGGCAACCTTCTGAGAAGTTATATTGCTGAATGATAATATTCTTTATATTATTATGGTCTAGACACAACGATGTGTCACCACTCTTGATACATATATAGGTCACGAGTTTTGTGACACATGTATATGTGTCACCACTCTCGACATAGAGTTTTGTGATACATTTCACCTGTGTAGAAAGACGCTCTCCACACATATTAGAATCATATTTTTAGTATGTGTCACACTCCATTTTTGTAACACAAAACTATGTCACTTAGATACAAAAAAAATCTATAATTAAAAAAAAATTAACGATTATGTCATGGTTGTAACTTGAAAAATTCATGATCGGTTAGATAAAAGGAGAAATTTTTAGGCACTACCTTTTATTATAATCTTTAGTTTGTATGGTGATTGTGATTTATTTTAAACATAGCACTCACAAGCTATATCCCCCAAATTGCATTCATTTTTGTACTATTTGGCTCTAGAAATCTAAAATTTTACAACTTGAGGCTGCCTTTAGCCTATAGGTGTATCAATGCTTGCGCGGAATGACGGCCATCTTCCTCTCTTCAATTTCATTGATGCGTTTAAGGTGAATGTTTCCTGTTAACATGGTTGGAAAATTTCATATTTCTTCTGTCAAACAATTAATACCATCTCATGTTCTTTTACTTTTTATGATTCATGAAATAAACGGCGGAGTTTATCCCTTATTTTTTGCGCAAAAAAGACAAATCACAACCATTAATTAATTACACAAATCAATAATTGTGATGAGAGTAATGGTTTCCCTAACTTTTTTTTGTGTGTAGTGAAGAGAGTTTGGATCCATACACACACAATAAATAAGTTGAGAGACCACTACCTTTTATTACATTAATCTTTGACTTTAATTTATAGTAGGCAGTTATGATTTATTCTACTCATGGTACTCATTATATCCCCATGAATTGCACTTATTTTCTAATTTCTGATCAAAAACAAATCACAACAATTAACTGTATAAATCAACAACTATGATAAGAGTAATGGTCTCTCCACTATTTTTTTATAGTGGTAATGATCCTGATCCAATGTATACTACACAAATTTTCCTATTGTAGTTTGCATAATTCCCACCAAATGATCTGACTATTTCCCTAAGTTACCCTTAAATTAATCATTAATATTGAACGGTGGAAGTTTTGGATCCATCTAATTAATTTACGTTTTAAAGTAAAGATTTTTCATACATAAAGGAAGCGTCTATCTAGTTATTTTCCATAAAAGTCGTATTCAATTAGATATTTCAACTCTCGGTATGATCCATATCATGTCGTTTTCTTGAGGAACAGTTGAATCTTCTACCCTATATAAACATAAGTAATAGGAATGATGACAAACTCCCCTCTTAGGTGTCTTCATTCCCTTACTCTCTCCTTCAATGAGGCCAGCGGCAAATGCTCGGTGCCTCACAGCGTGCAGGTAATTGTCTAAGCAGTGACATCTCAAGCTGACATGAGATTACAAATCTTATCAGAGTACTCTGCATGCGACTTTACATATGACTGAAATATTGCTAACAACCATGTAAGAGGAAGGTAGGTGTTATTGGGAGACTTCAGCTGTCCTCTATATAGTTCAGAGTGTCTTGTTCACACACGAGTGTTATGATAAGATTTGTATTTGTAGCGCAGTTAGTAAACGACACTTCTATCATAGGTGTAATACCCTAACTCTTGAGAGGGTGATGTGATTAGTATTGATACATTTGATTAGAATACTCATACCACCAAGATGTATCTTCTTTTTTGAAACCCAACTCTTAGAAACTCCAAAGTTAAGCGTGCTTGGCCTGGAGAAATTCTAGGATAGGTGACTCCCTGGGAAGTTTTCCAGGGAGTACGTGAGTGAGGACAAAACGTGCTGAAAAGACATGTGGTGGTTTGTGAGGCCAGTCCATCAGATCTAATAGCGTACCGACTCTGGGATTCCGGGACGGGGCGTTACAAATGGTATCAGAGCAAAGCCAACCGGAATTGTGAGAGCTAAGTGTTATGCGGTGCAAAGTGCTATGTCAAGAGGGCGGGAGCCACCTCTTGAGGCCGTAGGAGCCACCTCTAAAATCTCACACGGATGGTAGGGTCTTGGATGATATGATTTGGCGTAACGAGGACGTTGCGAGTTTAAGTGGGGGAGTTTATAATACCCCAACCCTTGAGAGGGTGATGTGATTAGTATTGATACATTTGATTAGAATACTCATACCATCAAGATGCATCTTATTTTCGGAAACCCAACTCTTAGAAACTCCAAAGTTAAGTGTGCTTGGCCTGGAGAAATTCTAGGATGGGTGACCCCTTGGGAAGTTTTCCAGGGTGTACGTGAGTAAGGACAAAACGTGCTGAAAAGACATGTGGTGGTTTGTGAGGCCAGTCCATCAGATCTAATAGCATACCGACTCCGGGATTCCGGGGCGGGGCGTTACAATAGGAATAGGGATGTGCATTTTATTTTTTTTTGGTAAATGAAATTTTTTTTTCATCACCAAATATGTAAGTTGTATGTACAACAAGAATCTCAACATGTATATGAAATAACAAAACCTGTAGCTAATGCTCAAAGAAAATAGAGCTTTAGCCAAAACACAGAAACCTAAAGACAGATATTACATAAATCTGTACATGTTTTTTACTGATGAGTATAGCTGAGACCTTGAGCCAAATCCCAGTATGTATTCTCCTATGGATTCCTTAGTGAAAGTCAACCTGAAGCAGATATTCAAGTGCACAACAATTGTGCATGATTTACAATGTATGAATCCAATCTTCATTCCCAGCAGTGATAGGTGAATTGAGAAGAATTGTCATGATATCAACTTTGATACATTTTACCAGATGCTCTATTGTCTTGCTCTTTTGCTGGAAAATTCTCACATTCCTTTCATTCCAAATTGAGTAGATAGTGGCTGATAGAGCCATCCTTTTAACCCTTTTCTTAATACTTTTCCCTCTAAGTCTTGAACTAAACCAGTCCAACAATAATTCCTAATTACATGACCTACAAGAGAATTGAAGCCAGTCCATGATGCAATTCCACACATCACAAGAATAAGAACACTTAAAGAATAGATGCTTTCTGCATTCCAGATATGCACCAGTGCATAAAGTGCATTGATTTGTATTTATAATCCCTCTTCTTAACAACCTGTCCTGAGTTGTGATGCCCCCGGGTTCACACAAGGCTGCAGCCCAAGGTAAAACCAGAAATGTCAAACCTTTTATGTACCCATACTGTGCAATAACACATTTTACCATTCACAGTAATATCCTCCAGTAGAATCAAATAAAAACGTAGGTACAAAATAGGCAAAGAAATAGGATAACGATAGTAGACATGAATAAGAATAGCATATCTCATAAATAAAGATCGTGTCTCAGCTGAAAAATATCTGACAAGTGAAGTAATGAAACTGCCTCAACATAAATCAAAACTAGAAATCGTACAAAGGCACATTGCCTTTACAATATGGAAATAAACTCTAATGTCTGGATAAAACCTAAAATCTATTGTGGAGCCTCTAAAAACTCATATGACGATGATTATACAAAAACTTCGTCATCCGCCCCCAAGGGAAGGGCTATAGCAAGATCACCTCCATCCACCCCCAGGAGAAGGGCTGCTAGAAGAAGTGAAGGCTCTATCTATTAAGCATAGTCTATCTAGATTATTTTTCCTATATCTAAGTAAAATTAAAATTTAAGAAACTACAACACGAGTCATAGTACTTCGAGTGAAATAATCCAAACAAGGAAACCCTCATGCATATACCATTGTCTCAAAATTGTAGATACCTAAAGATTAACACCAAACTAGAGATAAACAATCTAAATGAAATCAATAATTAGAAACCCACAACATGAGACTGGTACGTCGAGCAAAATAATCCAAATAAGGAAACCCTCATGTATATACCATTGCCTCAAATTGTGAATTGCTAATCATTGCTTCCAACTAACAAGAAATAACAAAAAGTAGTAAAGAGAATAAAAACATCAGTATACCATATTTATAACATCTTCCACTATCATAGGGAAGGTAAAATAAATACCAACATATAATCCCACATACTTTTAAAAGCAAAGTACTTTGGCTTTAATTTCAAAAATAACTAGCATTCATATATGACATCCGCCCAAAGCCTTAGGCTATAATTCAACAATCTCAATGTAACGGACTACCCTGCAGGTATCCAAAATAGTGTACACAGCCCATTAGTCTCAGCGCGATCTCAGCACGTAGCCTGAGTACGGAACGACCTACCCTATAGGTATCCAAATAAATGGCTCATAAGCCTCATAAATAAATGGATCGCAAGTCTTATCGCACCCTCATGTGGACGGACTGCTATACTAAGCATCCAAACCCGACTTAATGGCCTGTACAAATGAAATATCGACATACTACATCATGTAGTACTGAATTGAGCTCATCAACTATATCCATTTCATGAACAATTTGTGTAATAGTATATTGACGCACTATCCTGTATAGTGCTAAGCTGTGCTCATTAACGATATCCAACTCATATGTAATAACATCTAATCCCGACATAAACCACTCAACTCTTGTCAAAACCCCTTCCGGGATATATGTGTATATGTATTGATATTGTACTTGTGTATTCGTAAATTCGTGTAATTACATGTGAGGAAGTACGGCTCAAACTCTGCAAACATATTTCAAACAATTCCAAAACAAAACTCAGGAAATCAACCTTAATAGTCGACTACAATGCTGAGTAGTCGACTACTCTGAGTCCATCCATACTCTGTGAAACCAAACTCAGTGTTAGTAGTCGACTATAATGATCATTAGTCGACTACACTACTACGATAATAATTCTGTGAACTAGATCTGAGACAGAGTAGTCGACTACTAACCTTAGTAGTCGACTACTCTACATGAATCTAAAAACTAACATGCAGATAACCAAGGAACGTACACATATGCAATATTAAGCAAGATTTAAATAATCTGTATCCCTTTAACAGAGTCTATCCTAAAAATGAAACATAGAATTAATTAAGTCTAATTAGGGTTATCATCCTTATTAATCAATCTCTTCAATTACTCATATATGATCAACATGATTATGGAATACATGATAGAAATTTCACATGATAGCAATATATTTCGTGTTAAGTCTAATTAAAAATGGCTAGATATCACAACCCTAGGTTTTAGCATGAAAATAAACAAGAATAACTCTATTAATTATCAAATTAGGGTTGTGCACATAAGTTAAACTTAATTAACAGATTAAAACAAGATTAATGATTACCCTAACTGGCATAAACATGTTTTTAATCATAAATGATAGAAAAAACATTAAATCTAACATGGATCACATATCAAATATCAGAAGTCTACTTTTTATAACATGTAAACCATAAAAGGGCATGAAAACATCGATTTTATCACTTTAAATCTTGTAATTACTATGGGTGCAGGAACGGGTGAAGATGATCTTGCCTTAGATGCTGCTAGAGCCCTCTATCACGTGTGTGCAAGATCTTCCTTCAATCCTTGAACCCAAAACTTCACCTTCCTGACGCAAACACCACGAAAATATCTCAAGAACTCACAAAGAAAGATTTAGGGTTTTAGGAGGGAGTTGGCTGCTAAACTCACGGTTATTCTAGCGTTAATTATAAATATGTCCATAATCAAATCATAAACAAGAGTAGATCAAAACCAATCAATCAAATTACCTTTTTAAACATGTGCGGGAAGTTGCGACGCATATCCTCCTCACGCTCCCAAGAAGCTTCCTCAGCTCCTTTCCGGTTCTATTAAACTTTAACAAGAGGAATCAATTTGTTTCTAAGCTTCTTTTCCTCCTTAGTAAGAATGCACACTAGAATTTTAATAGCAGTCAAATGATCAAGAATCTCCACCTCTGGCGCGTCTATCACCCGTTGTTATTCCTTGTCACGTAGATTCTTCTTAAGAGTCGAAACATGGAAGACATCGTGTATGCTCGACATCGATGCTGGAAGATCTAGCCGATATAAAACAGCTCCAATCCGCTCAACTATCATGAATTGACCAATATATCGTGGGGCAAGTTTTCCCCATTTACCAAATCGTTAAACTCCATTCATTGGTGACACTTTCAACAAGACATAGTCCCTAACCTAGAACTCTAATGGCTATCGTCTCTGATCTGCAAAACTCTTTTGACGACACTCTGCTGCAAGAATGTGCTTCTAAATTATTGCTATCTTTTCTGTAGTCTGTATCACTAGCTTAGGTCCAAGTAATAGACTATCCTCTGGTTTTGCCCAACATATAGGCGATCTGCAAGGCCTCCTGTATAATGCTTCATATGACGCCATCCCGATAGTAGCTTGATAACTATTATTATATACAAATTCAATCAATGGGATGTGATCCTCCCAGCTACTCTGGAAATCTTAACACATGCTCGTAGCATGTCCTCCAACATCTAATTCACCCTCTCTACCTGACCATCTGTCTGGGGGTGAAAGACATTGCTGAATGACAAATGGCTGCTGAAAGCCTCCTAAAACTCCTCCAGAAATAGGATGTGAAGACCGGACCCCGATCTGATACAATCGTCTTCGGGACTCCATGCAATCGAACTATCTCCCGAATAAAAATCCTCACATATGTCTCTGCTGTATATGTTGTCTTCACTGGGACAAAATGTGATGACTTCGTCAATGGATCAACTATCACCCAAATGAAATCATTCCCTTCTTCATTTTTGACAATCCAACAATGAAGTCCATAGAAATATCTACCACTTCCACTTCGGAATGGGTATTGGTTGTAAGGTCCCTGCCAGTCTTTGATGTTCTGCCTACATCTGCTAGCAGGTAAAACATCTAACAACATATTCTACTATCTCCTTGCGCATACCGTTCCACCAAAAGTGTTTCTTCAAGTCCTTGTATATTTTTGTGTTCTCTGGATGCACTGTGTACCTACTACGATGTGCTTCATCAAACAATTCTTTCTTTAATTTTTTATTGGACAACACAACTAATTTTTCCTTCATCCAAAGGCCTCCATCTGTCCCAACGGTCCAATCAGGCTTTGGCTCTTTGGAAATCACCTCCTTTTGAATTTGAATCCAAGAGTCCCCTAGCAGAGCCCTGACCACTCTATCACTCCAAGATGATTGTACTGACAAAACTCCTAAAAATACACTGCTCTCGCCGATCTCTGGCCTAAAGTCAAACTGGCTAAGGGTATGAAGATCTCGATACAACCAGCACCTCAAAGCCGCAATTAGATTCCTACACTTCCTGCTCAACGCATCTGCTACTAGATTAGCCTTCCTCGAATGGTGCTGAATAGCAAACTTGTAGTCCTTGATGAATTCAACCCATCATCGCTATCTTTGATTTAGCTCCTTCTGAGAGAAAAGATATTTCAAACTCTGATGATCCGTAAATAGCTCGAACTGCACTCCGTATAAATAGTGTCTCCACGTCTTCAGTGCGAAGACCACTGTTGCTAGCTCCAGATCATGAGTGGGCTAATTCCATTCATAAGTCCTTAACTGCCTCAAAATGTAAGCCACCACTCTCTGGGTCTGCATCAAAACACATCCAAGACCTAATAACGACGCGTCCGTGTAGAAAACAAAAGTCCTATCACTACTCGGAATGATCAACATCGGCACTGATGTCAACTTAGCCTTCAAAGTCTCAAAGGCCTCCTGGCAATCCGTGCCCCAAACAAACTGTACACCCTTCTTTATAAGATGTGTAAGTAGCATTGAAATCTTTGAGAAGTCCTGAATAAACTTTCTATAATAGCCAGCCAATCCTAGAAAACTACAAATCTCTGTAATAGTCTTCGGCGGCTCCCAATCAAGAACTGCCTCTACCTTAGTCGAATCTACTACAATGCCCTCCTGGCTGATAATGTCGCCTAAAATCTAACTTCTAATGGCCAAAACTAATATTTTCTAAACTTAGCGTATAACTGATGCTCCCGCAAAGTCTGCAAAGTCAATTGAAGATGCTGCTCGTGCTCTGCCTTCGATCTTGAATAGATAAGTATGTAATCGATAAATACAATCACAAATTGATCCAAGTATTAATGGAATACCCGGTTCAACAAATCTATGAATACCACATGTGCATTGGTCAGCCCAAAAGGCATGACAAGAAACTCAAAGGATGATGACTTTGTTCAACTCACGATAATCGATGCATAACCACATGCT
Organism: Asparagus kiusianus; assembly: GCA_022839385.1. Classification (NCBI taxonomy): domain Eukaryota; kingdom Viridiplantae; phylum Streptophyta; class Magnoliopsida; order Asparagales; family Asparagaceae; genus Asparagus; species Asparagus kiusianus. The sequence goes on along the minus strand of BQKN01065641.1, from coordinate 867,262 downwards.
ACCATCCTTCTTCTTCACGAAAAGGACAGGTGCTCCCCATGGAGAATGACACCGGTGAATAAATCCTTAAGATAAAAGCTCATCTAACTGAGTCTGTAGCTCCATCATCTTAGCAGGTGCCATGCGATAGGGTGCTCGGGATATAGGTGTTGTGCCTTGTAGGCGTCTAAAAATGCTTATGGGTGTCCGCACACAGCTCGAGACGGAGAGAAGACAATGAACGTCGTTATCCGATTCTAGGAGGATTAACTGTCGTCAGCAAGCACATGAAGCGAAATGGCAAACCAAGTGGCATGCGCGCTCAACAATCAACACACACGCTTCAATCGACTCACGTGCGTCAATCAACACGCGCATGTCAATCAGCTCGTGCGTGTCGGTCAACACACGTGCGTCAATCAGCTCACGCGCGTCGGGCGGATCCAAAGTGCCCGACACACTTGTCAGGCAGATCCAAAGTGCCCTCCGCATGTCGATCAACTCACGCGGAGTGTACAAGTCAACAAGACAGTCAAACACGCAAAACGGTGGAAAATACAAGTCCCAGAAGATCGGAAAAGTCGGAAAACACAAGAAATCAGCGAACCCAAAAGCGCGCCGCGCGGTACGGATCAAACCAACCCGCACCGGCGTGGGTCGGAATGATCCGACCCGTGCCGGCGTGGGTTGGATCCGTCCGACCCGCGTCGGCGCGGGTCGGATCCATCCGACCCGCACAAGCGCGGGCCAGATCCGTCCTGCACGCGCTGTTTCGACCCCGGTTCGGTTGTGACGGTTTTTCTTAGGATTTGTTGGTTTCTGAGCATCCAAACCGATCTGATATCATCCCCTAACATGGTTAATCAGTTATTAACTGAAGATAAGACCGAATTATTCATTCTCAACCAAATACCCTCTTCCGAGGCTTATAAATACAAGCTCGGGTGCTCATTTCTCAGGGGGATTATTATTCAAGATGAGGAGGTGCTGCCGGATTGAGGAGTTAAAGGAGCACGAATTTCAACGAGGGTGGACAGATCTTGGCGAGTTCTTCAGCATAACGACGGAGAGTTCGAGAGATCCGAAGCCCGTTCCCGTCCGTTCCTTGAGATCAGGCTTGGTCTTGATCTCGAGAAGAGTTCTGATTTTGCTTGGTCGATCTCAGCGTTTCAAATCAAACACTACTTCGGTGAAGACGAAGCTCTGCCGAATTTTTCATCAACCGGATCTAATCAAAGGTGGTCCACGGATAAACCCCGGTACAGGCAAAGATCCTGCGCAAGCAGAAGACTGATAAACGATCTCTATGTTTGTTTGATAAAGTTGTAAACTTTTTTATTTTCATTGTGTAAGGAGATCTTATAAAAAGATCGACTTTTTTTTATTTTATTCGAGTTTATTGTAACGACTAAAGTTGTAATAGATTCGATAGCAATGAAAACAGCAACTTTCGACGTAAACAAACTGGCGACCATAGTGGGAGCCAACAGCTTCGTTGCCGGAGCTGTCGTGTCACAACCTCGGATCTGCATCCAGATTGAAGAAGTGGTCGAATACGAATTCGACCAACTGAAGTTCAAGGAATATCTGTCGTCCTCCTCCTCCAGATCCTCTACCTCTTGCGAGTGCAGTAAGATCAAGACCCCCGTTGCTGTTGCCCTCTTGCTTTGCAACACCCCTCCGGCTTCCAACGAGGTCGGATCTGCGGATCTGAACTCCTCCCAAATCAAGGAGTTGAGTACTGAAGGCGCGCCAATCCTATCAAAGAGTGCACGTCAGAAGAGACGTCAACGCCCTCGCGCGTCAGCTTGCTAAGGCTTTGGAGCCGATAGACGGGATCCATTATGAGGCGGATCTAAAAATTAGGCAACGTTAAGCGCCCTAACAGTGGACAAATGCCCTCTCTTCCAAATCACCAACAAGTGAATGGGTACAAGTCAAAAGGACCCGTTCAACCCTTGAAGAGCGGATCAAAAAACGTCGCGCACTGCTTGCGCACGCGCGAAGTCTTGCGCAAGAGGCCAAAAGGTTGCAGAGGGAAGAAGTGAAAAAGAGGCCACAAAAACTACACAAAGTTTGGAGGCCAATGTCCAAGACGGCGGCCGAAAAGATCGAGAAAAGAGGGTCAATCAAATCCGACCCTCTAAATCGCGGGTCACTTAGTTCCGACCCTCCAATTCGCGGGTCACTTGAATCCGACCCTCTAATTTGCAGGTCACTCAAATCCGACCCGCCAAGTCGCAGGTCACCCAGATCCGACTCGCCAATTTGCAGGTCACTCGAATCCGACCCGTCAATTCGCAGGTCACCCAGATTCGACCCGCCAATTTGCAGGTCACTCGAATCCGACCAGCCAATTCGCTAGTTACCCAAATCCGACCCTCCGACCCGCGGGTCACCCAAACCTGACTCGTGCCAGAGTCAAGGCAGAAGACGTTATTGTTCGAGTGGAAAATTGCGTTCTTCTTCATTGAGGATTCCATTACAAACTTTGAAAATAACTTTATGCGTTTACAAATATCCGGTCTTTTTATAAGAGCCGGTTACAATGGAGATCAAAATAAAGAAATAAAGAATTACAATTCTCTCTGAACAAATCACGAGTTTCCTGTTTTACGGTCACTCGCTTTGTGGGTTCTTCGCCTGCGCCGGGGTTGATTACCGTTGACCACCGCGAGATCTGGATCCAAGCAGATCTACAACGTATTACGGGTATTATCCCACCAAGGAGATAATAGCCGGGAGGGATCGTTTCACCAAGGAAACGACCGCTCGAATCTCGGGATCTAAGAACCAAGCTTAGATCCGGAGTAGAACGATGTAGATCTGAGGATTAGCTTCTCGAACTCCTCCCTTTTTTGTCGCGGGTGCTCGCCAAAAACTGAATCCGAGGGTCCAAGCTTCAAGCCTTCACAATTCCGAGTTGAGGTGACAATCCGGCAGAGTTTCGGCTCTTCAGAAGTTCAACCAAAAGTCCTCCCAAATGAACAAACACCTGGCCTATTTATAGGCACTCAGAACTGTGCATATGCACAGTTCTGAGCCTAGCCACCCCTAGGTGGCTCGGCCATGGCCGAGCCACCCAGGGGTGGCTCGGCCATCGAGCCACCCTGGGGTGGCTCGGCTTGGGCCGAGCCACCCCGGGTCGGCTCGGTTTCGGCCGAGTTCCCGGGTGTTGGTTCGTTTCGTCGTTTTTCAGGTGTTTACGGTTCTCCGTCGTTCGGATTTGATTCGGTTTCTGGAATCGACTCATTGACTTGATTCCAAATATGGCAGTTAATCCGTTTCTGAGTTCGAGTCCGGGATTGATCTTGATTCGATCGTTATATCACCGAGTTCGCTCTTGTTTAGATGACTCGGTGATTCCCCGAAACGTTGGTTTGATTCCACGTGCGAACGTGTTCCGTCGCTTATGTGCTTCGTCGTCTCGAACTTTCGTTGATTTGTTCGGGTCTTGATTCGATTGCCCGAATCTTCATTTGGCAGTAGATCCGCTTCGGTGTTTGAGTTCAGGTCCGTTTTGTTGTCGGACGACTCGTTAACTTTCCGAACCGTTGGTTTGGTCCCGCACGCGAACGTATTCCGTTGCTTGCGTGCCGTTCGTTGGCTTCGTAACCTCGTTAGTTCGCTTCGTTGCTCGAACGTCCGTTGATTTGTCGAATCATCGTGCCGAGCTAAGCTAAGGGACTTATAGGCAATTTTATACGCCTACAGTTATGTACATGTTTCATCGATCCCTTCGAGCTCCGCACCTCTGACGGAGCACCGTGACAGCGTGGATTTGTCTCGATTCAAGGTGAGGATAGTCGATCGCCTGGGTCCTTTGCAAGAGGATCGAGGTAAAGTTTTGAGCGAAGAACGTTTGGGTCTGGTGACTGAACCCCAAGCAACTCGTCGAGCTGGGGGTCACACACGCTCTCGCAACAATAACAAGCCTTCTCATAAAGGGAAAACTCCAATTTCCACCCGTCTGGGGGTGTGTATTCAAAACCAAGAGCCTGTTGAGATCTTGCGCTCCCAAAAGCATAGTTCTAAACACGTGACTCTTGAGAACGCTAATAAAGCGGCAAATCCCCTGAAAGAAACGTATTCATCTGACGATGACAATGTTATACCTAGGGAGTTATGCCAACACACGATAGATTTCTCCGATCATCTGACCGACGAGTTGTACTATCGAGCTGGGGGTACGAACAAGTCTAGGAAGAGATATACCCGAGAAACAAAATCTCACTGCCTGTGTACCGAACTAATCAGAAGAGTATTATCAGTGTGTAGCTACCCCAAGACCGCTCCGCAGAGGGTCTCGGTATTTAAGAGGATCTCTAATGGAGCGACTAAGTCCAAGCCAAGACGTTTCCATAAGAAACGATCGACCATTCAAGGTGACGAACTTTCGGAAGTTATAATAAATATGGCTGATAAGGAAAAGTCGGTTCGACCTTCTAACTCTGACCCGCTTGTATCGCCTCGTCTAATCCGGTTACGATCGGGAACTATTAGACAGAGGGATTATCAGAGAATGCAGAGGGGATTATCCTCGGATGACGAAACGTCAGATGCCAACTCTGTAGTCGCTTCTAACAATACGATCTCCAGCACAGATCAATCCCGCGAAGTGTTTATGATTAACACCGAGCAAGTAGCCAAAATGGTTGAGGATGCCTTGGCCAGGCAAAAATAGAACTTCAAGTTCGAAATGGAAACGTCTATGTGGCGGATGAGAGAAGAACATGACCAACAAATCCGAGCTTTGTCGAATCAAATTGGCGAATCCAGCCGTCGCAACACTGCCAACCAAGCAGGTAGCGATTCAGATGTGGATGAACGCCTCAATACTGAGAACCATCTCGTTAACCAAAATGCTGGGGGTGGTCCTACCAATAATGACAACACTGGGGGTAGCCCCGTTATTCCTCTTAAGAATCATCCAAGCCCCGATACGAGTGAGGATGCGAAAATGAAAGATCTCGAGAGCAAAATCAACGCTCTGATGTCTGCTCGAGAGGTGAAAAGGACATGCATTCCGTGTCCCTATCCAAATGGGTGGGATTCAATAGCGTACCCGGTGAAGTTCAACCTGATTAACTTCACGCCGTTTGATGGGAAGGGTTCGCCTACGCAGCATCTGATCTACTTTAAGTCCCACTTAGGTATGATCTCCAGCAATGAAGCCTTGATGGTTCGGTCATTCATTGGCACCCTTCGCGGGCCCGTCTTCGATTGGAACCGCCATCTTAAGTCTGAAAGTATCAATAATTGGGAAGACCTGGAGAGCCTGTTCCTCGCTCACTTCTTTGATGATGACGCCGAGGTGTCAATCAGGACACTCTTCGATGAGAAGCAAGAAGATGATGAGACGGTCAATGACTTCGTTAAACGCTTCCGGAATAAGGCGATGAACTGCCGAGATCCAATCACAGAGGACTTCATCCTTCAAACCTGTCATAACAACCTCTCATTGGATGTGTTAGAAGTTATGGGAGTAGCACCGTCCAACTCCTAGAAAGAGTTGAAAATGCACGGAGAGCGGGCCGAACGCTTCCTCCGAAGAAAGAAGGCCGAGAGGAGCCAATCAACGGCTAATCCTCCGAACTCAAACTTCACCTCCCGTTGTAAGGGCAAGGCACCTGCGGTTGCTGTTGATGCTAATCAAACGTTATAACGACAACCCCGAAGATAGCAGAAGACTTCGGGTTCAAGACTCCAAAAAGAGTACTCCATCAAGGACGAAGATGTTCCAGCCATCTTCGAATCCCTCCTTGAAAATAACAAGATCAAGCTACCACCTATGACAAATCAGGAGGAAGCTGATAACACTGCGGATCCAAAGTACTGTGTGTACTACAGGAGGGTCCTTCATCCCACCAAGGATTGCTTTGCTCTCAAGAATAGCATTCAAACCTTGGTTGAAGCCAGCGTCATAACGCTGGGATAAGCCAAATGAGAACGGCAACACTACTAGAGTATACGAGTATAAACTACTTCTCGATACTCCAGTAGGTATATAAGTCTAAACTGTTTCCTACCGTCGACGGGAAGTTCCTGGAGAATTTTTATATATAATATTCTTAAGGATAACCCGGTCATGTAACTGAATACAATGTCGGATCCAGTTCTACAAAGGAAGCTGGGGGTGGATGATTCATGTAATGGGAAGTTCCCGGAAGAATGCTAAATATAACTTTCTTAGGGATAACCCGATCATTACAAATAAAGTGATAAACACTAAATCCCCACTGTGATTTCTGAACACTTCGTTGCTGAGACGAGATTTGATCACTTCGTTGGATCAATCTTTCCTCACAAAACTCCCATTGGTGTTTGACGACTCACAGTCTTCCACCATAAAATCCTCCACCGGTCAGACTAATTAATGGTAGGACCACAACCAAAATCCCCTTTCGATTCCTCCAATGAACGAGAGGCCCACAAATCGAGCGATCAAACCTTCCTACAGTTAGGATCGTTTCAAACCTCTCACTCGGTCAAACCTTCCTACAGTTAGGGCCAAAACCAAAATCCACTTTCGATTCCTCCAATGAACGAGAGGTCCACTTTCAAATCAAGTGATCAAACCTTCCTACAGTTAGGATCACCTCAAACTCCCGCTTGGTCTAACCTTCCTACACTCAAGGCCAAAACCCCAATTCACTCTCGATAAATGAGAAACTCACCTTTTAGTTCGATAATCAAACCTTCCGATAGTTAGGATTATTCGAATTTTTTTTTTGATTCTCGGAGTGGAGATCCCACTCTTAGTTTCACTTTTCTGAATTCTTGAAGTTAAGATCCCACTTTGAGTTTCCTTTTGTGACTGGAGATAGATTATAAAATTCTTCCTCTTCAACTTTAGGAGATAGAATATAAAATTCTTCCTCTCCCGTATCGGGTTCGTCTTTACCCCAAGAGAAGACACCACTTTTTTAACTCCTAAAATTCGTGCCTTACACGCGCGGGGAATTCTATCCCGAATCCTGAGTAGGGATAAGTCAGCGCCTAACACGCGTTGCCGGTTAGTCTTTTACCGTAAAAAGGACAAAAGCCCACATATTTAATATTGTGGTAGGTTGTTATTAATAACACCAAAATCCGTGCTTCACACGAACGGGGAATTATATCCTGAAGCCTAAGCAGAGATAAGCCAGCGTCTAACACGCGTTGCCGGTTAGTCCTTAACCGTAAAAAGGAAAAAAGCCTACATATTCAATATTGTGGCATGTTGTTATTAATAACGCCAAAATTCGTGCTTCACACGCACGGGGAAGTTTATCATAAAGCCTAAGTAGGGATAAGTCAGCGTCTGACACGCGTTGCCGGTTAGTCCTTAACCGTAAAAAGGACAAAAGCCCACATATTCAATATTGTGGCAGGTTGTTATTCATAACGCCAAAATCCACGCCTTACACGTGCAGGTAATTTTATCCCGAATTCTAAGAAGGGATAAGTCAACGCCTAACATGTATTGCCGGTTTAGTCTTTCACCAATTGAAAAAGACACCAGAATCCAAGTCTGGGGAATTTCATCTCGACTCCTAAATGGAGATAAGTCAACACCTGATACGTGTTGCCGGTTAGTCCTTAACCGTAAAAATAACAAAAGCCCACGTATTCGACATTGTGGTAGGTTGTTATTCATAACACCAAAATCCGCGCCTTACACGCGTGGGGAATTTTATCTTAACTCCTAAATAGAGATAAGTCAACACCTGACACGTGTTGCCGGTTTAGTCTTTCACTGATTAAAGAAGACACCAGAATTCCAGTCTGGGGAATTTGATGCAGAAGCCTAAGTAGGGATAAGTCAGCGCCTAACATGCGTTGCCGGTTAGTTCTTAACCGTAAAAAGAACAAAAGCCCGCATATTCGACATTGTGATAGGTTGTTATTCATAACACCAAAATTCGTGCTTTACACACACGAGGAATTTTATCCCGAATTCTAAGTAGGGATAAGTCAGCGCCTAACACGCGTTGCAGGTTTGTCTTTTACCATGAAAAGGACAAAAGCCCACATATTCGACATTATGGTAGGTTGTTATTAATAACACCATAATCCGTGCCTTACACGCGTGGAGAATTTTATCCCGAATCCTAAGCAGGGATAAGTCAACGCCTAATACGTGTTGCCGGTTTAGTCTTTCACCGTGTGAAGAAGACACTAGAATTCAAGTCTAGGGTATTTTGTCCCGAAGCCTAAGTAGGGATAAGTCAGCGCTTAACGCCCGTTGCCGGGTAGTCTATTCCCGTGAGTACATGTTTAATATCATAGCACTAAAAAAGTTAACTCTTTTAGCACAACGTCACATGCGGAACGGACTTAAATAATCCGCATGCAAGCCCGATTCAAACGGTAATCGGTAAAAGCACGTCAAATCCGTTGAAGGCTAAGGATTTGCCAAAAAATCCTGTGTCAGCGTCTAACACGCGTTGCCGGATAGTCTATTCCCGTTAGAAAGACAAAGTCTACGTATTCAATGTCGTAGCAATAAAAGAGTTAACTCTTTTAGCACAACGTCACGTGTAGAACGGATTTAAATAATCTGCATGCTAGCCCAACTCAAACGGTAGTCGGTAAAGGCTAATCAAACCCGTTGATGGCTGAGAATTTGCCAAAAATTCTGTAAATGTGAGTCATTAACGCACCAGCTCTGATAGTTGGTCTCGTGACTCGAGCATCCAATAATATCAAGATAAGATCCACACATGCAGATGAATCAGCTTTAACAGTTGGTCCTACAGTCCCAACATTTGGGACCGTCATGCTTCAATGCCTTAAGAGCTTAAACTATGTAAACTCCAGCAAACGTACGAGTATAAACTGTGTCAACGCCGCATAACGCGTTACAGTAAATATCGATGCCGGTAAACGGATCGATAATCTCACCAAAATAAGGAAAAAGATGACACCAAGGATTTCAGTTACAATCAGATATGAATTCCCGACAGAGATGATCAGTTCAAAGACAACTCAATGGCAAGATCTAAGTTCAGAAACTTACACACCAATCTCAGTTCAAGATATCGACAACGGTCAGACGATAAATGCAGCGTCAGAAGAACTTCATCCATTCGACGAAATAATGAATAGATTGAAGGCTGAAGAAGTTAAGAATTGAGGTAGTTCAAGGTCACTCTACGAAATTGCGAAGATGGCCTATCTTGTCCAAAGCATTCCATACTCCTCTATAAAAGAATGAGTCTGAAATACTTTGGAGGGGGTATCTGTAGGTGTCTAAAAATGCTTATGGGTGTCCGCACACAGCTCGAGACGGATAGAAGACGATGAACGTTGTTATCCGATTCTAGGAGGATTATCTATCGTCAGCAAGCACATGAAGCGAAATGGCAAACCAATTGGCATGCGCGCTCAACAATCAACACACATGCATCAATCAACTCACGTGCGTCAATCAACACGTGCGTATTAATCAGCTCGCGCGCGTCGGTCAATACACGCGCGTCAATCAGCTCGCACGCGTCGGGCAGATCCAAAGTGCCCGACGCGCCTGTCAGGCAGATCCAAAGTGCCTGCCGCGCTCGGTCAACTCGCGCGGAGCATACAAGTCAACAAGACAGTCAAACATGCAAAATGGTGGAAAATACAAGTCCCGAAAGATCAGAAAAGTCGGAAAACACAAGAAATCAGCGAACCCAAAAGCGTGCCGCGCGGTACGGATCAAACCGACCCACGCAAGCGTGGGTCGAAAGAATCCGACCCGCGCAAGCGCGGGTCAAATCCGTCCTACGCGCGCTGTTTTGACCCCGGTTCGATTTTGACGGTTTTCTTGAGTTTTGTTGGTTTCTGAGCGTCCAAACTGATCTGATATCATCCCCTAACATGGTTAATTAGTTATTAACTGAAGATAAGACTGAATCATTCATTCTCATCCAAATACCACTTCCGAGGCTTATAAATACGAGCTCGGGTGCTCATTTCTTAGGGGGATTATTATTCAAGACGAGGAGGTACTACTAGATTGAGGAGTCAAAGGAGCACGAATTTCAGTGAGGGTGGACAGATCTTGGCGAGTTCTTCAATATAAAGAAGGAGAGTTCGAGAGATCCGAAGCTCGTTTCCGTCCGTTCCTTAAGATCAGACTTGGTCTTGATCTCGAGAAGAGTTCTGATTTCGCTTGGTCGATCTCAGCGCTTCAAATCAAACACTACTTCGGTGAATACGAAGATCTACCAAATTTTTCATCAATCGGATCTGATCAAAGGTGGTCCACGGATAAACCCCGGCACAGGCAAAGATCCCACGCAAGCAGAAGACCGATAAACGATCTCTGCGTTTGTTTGATAAAGTTGTAAACTTTTTTATTTTCATTGTGTAAGGAGATCTTATAAAAAGATCGACTTTTTTTTATTTTATTCGAGTTTATTGTAACGACTAAAGTTGTAATAGATTTGATAGCAATGAAAATGACAACTTTCGATGCAAACATGCCTATCTGCAACTCTATGTAAAACTCGACCTCTTTCACTGGAGGTAAACCCGGTATGTCCTAGAAGACATCCTGATAAACTTAGACCACATGTATCTCACTCAAATCGGCACTATGATCCCGCAACATCACCTCCTCGATGTACACCAGAAATAACTCTGCAAACTGGTTTCCCTGTGAGGTCGTTACTATCAACTCAGATCCATTGGATGCTCACAAGCTGACTGTTTTAGCAAAACAGTCGATATTAACATGGTAGGATGATAGCCAATCTATACCAAGAATGACGTTGAACTCCGACATCCGCAAAACAATCAAATCAATAATAAACTCGGACTCATCTAAAATAATGACACATCTCATACAGATATTCTTCAATAGGGATACCTCCCCTAAAGGAGTAGAGATGGATAATGGGACATCTAAAGAATGTGCAACTAGCTGGAGTCTATCCATGAATGCATGGGAGATAAAAGAGTATGAAGCTCCTGAATCAAACAAGATCCGAGCCGAAAAAGAATTCACTAAGAAAGTACCTTCCACTATAGTTCCACTCATACCATAATCACGTGGTACGACCGCATATACCCTGCTGGTAACTGTTAACTATTGCACTACTGGCTGAGGAACATATGGGACTATCTGTCCCTCAGAGATGTCCTGGATGGCTAGAATTGGGCCTGTTAGCCCCTTAATCCTCGGAATAGCAGGTGGTGCCTCTATTCTCTATTGTTGCTGCTGCTGGCCATAATTGCGGCCTTAAAATTGCTAACCCTAGCCATGGTTCTGCTGCTGACCGTGTCCTCATCCCTACTGCTAGCCCTCTGTTGGTGCACTACGATAGTCCCTGGCTTTATGGCCGATCTTGTTATAGTTATAACATGCACCCTGAATCTTACGCTGCTGCGGTGCTGTCGAACCATGCTGAGCTCCTTTCTTATGCTGACCCTACTGCTGCTGATGATGAAATCCCTTACCCTGTTGCTAGGATCCTCCAGATCCGTCAAAAGATCTCTTTACCTTACCCTTGTCATTTTGTTGTACAGACTTGGTGTTACTTTCTTTGCTCTTCTAAAACATCATAGTCTCAGTCTCCTGTGACGTGCCTGCATCGGCCACCTCCCACACTAAATGAAATCGCGTAGATACGAGATATCGATGTAGACTCGGGTGAAGTCCCATCAAAAACATCTGAGCCCGCCGCTCATCAGTATGCCACATGCCGGTGAATCTGAGTAGAGCCATGAACTTACTCTCATAGTCTAACACCGACATGTTTTCCTACTCCAGCCGAGCTAGTTCCAATTCCTTCCCGGCTTTTGCTATAGCCGACACATACTGCTCATCAAAGAAATACACAAAAGTCTCCCATGAAATCGTCATCCTTTGTTCCGGAGTGAATCGAAGTCGATACCACCTTCCTGCATCTCCCTTGAGGCTAAAAGCTGCTAGCCTCTGCTTTTGCACAGTACCCACATTAAACATGTCTAAGATGTTATTCACATCCTCCTTCCACTTATGTGCTATAATAGAATCTGTCGTGCCGTGAAACTCTGGTGCCTTCAACTTCTGATATCTCTCCAACAAACGGAGCCATGCCACCTGATCAGCTACTCCCTCTACAACTGGTGGTGGTGGTGAATCCATCGGCGTCTCTTTTGGTGTTTCTTCCTGAATAGGTGTCTTCTGCTGAGTCTGATTCACCAATTGTTCTTCTATTACCACCAAACGAGCTACTAAGGGTGCTATGAGATTAACTAAATACTGCGGAGTCTGCTGTGGCTCGAGCTCTGCATCAGCTTGTCCAGCTTCCTGAGCACGGGTACCTCTATGACTACGTCCTCTTTTTGACATCTATAGGTTTAGAAGTATAGTTCGTTAAGAACAGTAATTAGGATGTCAAGCAATGAGATAAAAAAATATTAATAGGGAAAATAGTATCACTTATCATTTATCTCATATTTTATGATTCAAACAAGATAGTCATAAAAAAATTTGTACTTTTCGAATATACGTATATAACGTCCTCACTCATTCTAGAAACTCTTAGAGGACTCTATATATAAATCCTAGGAAACTCTATCCTAGCTCAATGTCTCGATACAGGATGATCCTAAGGATATTGAAACTAGAGCTCTGATATTAACTGTGACGCCCCCGGGTTCACATAAGACTACAGTCCAAGGTAAAACCAGAAACGTCAAACCTGCCATGCACTCACATTGTGTAATAACACATTTCACCATTCACAGTAATATCCTCCAGTAGAATCAAATAAAAACATAGGTACAAAACAGGCAAAGAAATAGGATAACGATGGTAGACATGAAGAAGAAGATATCTCATAAATAAAGATCGTGTCTCAGCTGAAAAATATTTGATAATTGAAGTAATGAAACGGTCTCAACATAAATAAAAACTAGAAATCATACTAACGTAAATCCTGCATCTCTCCGTACCTCTGTACCGCCTGAAAGAAGAGAAAACAACAAAAAAACCACATAAAGAGCGTTAGAGCGCTACAACAAGATCACCTCTATCCACCCTAGGAGAAGGGCTGCTAGAAGGAGTGAAGGCTCTATCTATTAAGCATAGTCTACCTAGATTATTTTCCCTGTATCTAAGTAAAATTAACATTTAGGAAACTACAACACAAGTCATACTACTTCGAGTAAAATAATCCAATTAAGGAAACCCTCATGTATATACCATTGTCTCAAAATTGTAGATACCAAAACATTAACACCAAACTAGAGATAAACAATCTAAATAAAATCAATAATTAGAAACCCACAACACGAGACTGGTACGTCGAGCGAAATAATCCAAACAAGGAAACCCTCATGTATATACCATTGTCTCAAATTGTGAATTGCTAATCATTGATCCTAACTAACAAGAAATAACAAAAAGTAGTAAAGAGAATAAAAACATCAGTATACCGTATTTATAATATCTTCCACTATCACAGGGAAGGTAAAATAAATACCAACATATAATCCCACATACTCTTAAAAGAAAAGTACTTTGGCTTTAATTTCAAAAATAACTAGCACTCATATATGATATCTGCCCAAACCTTAGGCTATAATTCAACAATCTTAATGTAACGGACTACCCTGTAGGTATCTAAAATAGTATACACGGCCCATTAGTCTCAGCATGATCTCAGCATGTAGCCTGACTACGGAACAGCCTATCCTATGGGTATCCAAATAAATGGCTCATAAGCCTCATAAATAAACGGCACGCAAGCCTCATCACACCCTCGTACGGACAGACTACTATACTAAGCATCCAAACCCGACTTAATGGTCTGTACAAATAGAATATCGACACACTACCTCATGTAGTACAGAACTGATCTCATCAACGATATCCATATCATGAATAATCTATGTCTAATAGTATATCAACGCACTATCCCGTATAGTACTAAGCTATGCTCATTAACGATATACAACTCATATGTAACAATGTCTAATCCCGACATAAACCACTCAACTCTTGTCAAAACCCCCTTCCGGGATATATGTGTATGTGTATTGATATTGTACTTGTGTATTCGTAAATTCGTGTAATTACATGTGAGGAAGTACGGTTCGAACCCTACAAACACATCTCAAACAATTCCAAAACAAAACTCAGGAAATCAACATTAGTAGTCGACTACAATGCTGAGTAGTCGACTACTCTGAGTCCATCCATACTCTGTGAAACAAAACTCAGTGTTAGTAGTCGACTATAATGATCATTAGTCGACTACACTGCTACGATAATAATTCTATGAACTAGATCTGAGGCAGAGTAGTCGACTACTAACCTTAGTAGTCGACTACTCTACATGAATCTAAAAACTAACATGTAGAAACAGGAAATTAGCAAAGGAACATACACATATGCAATATTAAGCAAGATTTAAACAATTTGTATCCCTTTAACAAAGTCTATCCTGAAAATGAAATATAGAATTAATTAAATCTAATTAGGGTTATCATCCTTGTTAATCAATCTCTTCAATTACTCATATATGATCAACATGGTTATGGAAAACATGATAGAAATTTCACATGACAGCAATATATATTTCGTATTATCTCTGATTAAAACTCAATTTGTTATCAAATTAGGGTTTTGCACATAAGTTAAACTTAATTAACAGAACAAAATGATATTAATAATTACCCTAACTGGCTAAACATTTTTTAATCATAAACGGTAAAAAAGCATTGGATCTAACGTAGATCACAGATCAAATATTAGAAGTCTACTTTTAATCACATGTAAACCATAAAAGGGCATGAAAACATTGATTTAATCACTTTAAATCTTGTACTTACTATGGATGTAGGAACGGGTGAAGATGATCTTACCTTAGATGCTGCTGGATTCCTCTATCACGTGATTGCAAGATCTCCCTTTAATCCCTGAAGCCAAAACTTCGCCTTCCTCACTCAAACACCTCGAAAATCTCTCAAGAACGCACAAAGAGATATTTAGGGTTTGAGGAGGGAGTTGGCTGCTAAACTCATGGTTATTCTATCTAAAATTAGGGTTTAAATGTGTGTTTATATATGTATATCAACCTAGGTTCGGATATAAATCAAATCCAACCCGAAACCTGAAAAGAAAAACTAGAATCAGCCCCGATAGTCGACTACTTAACAGAGTAGTCGACTACTAAACTGATTAGTTGACTATTCTGAATTGTAGTCAACTACTAACAGCCCGGAAACATGATTTGTGCATGTTTTCATGCATGTTCGTCATTTATACTCACATATATACATTGGATTGATCTCACATCAATCCCTAGCATGTTCAAATATTAGAATATGTTATTTATCACCTTATAACATACTTATTATCATTTTTTACATAATATTCAAAAATTTTACAGGGTTTTACATGAGTATTCAGTCTGTTATTAACAACCAACAAACTGACGAAAGAGTGTTTTGGATAGCACAATCCATCCCATATTGTATTGTGTCATTGAACTGTTGGCCTTCTTATTTTGATGATATTTAACAAACAATTTATTACTAATGTTGTTTGTCTAGTGTTTGTGCATCCCTATGTTTTGTAGACAAACAACGTAGTTGGAGGATGGATGGAATTGTGCTTAAACGAACATATCTAAAGGAGGTTGGCGGAATGTCGGGTTGAAGATACAATTCAAGTTAAAGATCAAGTTCAAGCTTCATCCGCAAGTGTACCAAGTCAAGCTTAATTGAAGATCAAGATTGCTTGGGTAATTTAGTTTAGGGTTTTATATTATGTGTGTTAGATACTCTAAGCTCAATATTACACACACACATTATATTGGTTTTCATGTATATATATATAGTTTGATATATACATATATGTTTTGGTTTCCATGTAT
>BQKN01065641.1:819462-845517 GCA_022839385.1 Asparagus kiusianus | reverse complement strand
TGTTATCCAATTTTGACAGTTGATGTCTAGGTTTATATTCGTAGCAAATGAAGTGAGAAAGAAGATCTAGAGATGAGCAGTATGACCAATATTGATTATTTCACAGTTTTGATAACGCAGTCTTATTAGAAGCCATATATGAAATTTAGAAATTCAAAAGAAAGAGAGAACATCTGATAAAATGGTCGCACTAGAAACCAGGATGTTATGTCATCCAAAACCGTGTCCTACATCAAGCCCAAAAAAGAGTATTTTTAGACTCGAAATAAATAAATAAAAGCTAAAATAATATTTTTACCTGAATTTAGAAAATTAGCTTAAAACTAGAAAATATCTTTCTACTAAGATTCAGAATCTTCTACATCAAATTTGAGACAAAACATACACCGTTTATCCCTTGAAATTTGACGGTCAAATCCTGCCCAAAAAACAAAAGAAAAAGAAAATTATTGACCATGATATTGAATACCAAAATAACAAAATTTTGCAAATTGGAGGCACATCAATTTAACTTGGCAAACTCATTGATCCAAAAGATTTCGGAATTGGTCCATATACGATGAAGCTACCTCTAGCTTTTATGGTGTGTTTGGGAGTTTACTAAGGGAAGGGAAGGGAAGGTAAACAAAGGGAAGGGAAGGGAAGGGAAAGGAAGAGAATTGTAATACGTTGTTTGGGAGTTGAGTAAGGTGAATGAAGGTGAAAGGAAGTAAATATATGTAAATTTACACAAATGACCTTATACTAATAACACATAATCTTATCAAATCAATACACACAACTCAAATTGACAAAACACACTATATATCTTATCAAAACATAAACAACAATTCTCCAGCTAATTTTCTAAGTTTGTCATAGGCATCCATAATCGGCAACAAGTTTGTAATCGCCATACAATAACCAAAAAGTGACAAGAAGTTATAATAGTCATCTAATATTCCAAGTTTGCCATAAGCATCCATAATTCGGCAACAAGTTTGTAATTGCCATAAAATAACAAAATTGTTGTAAAGAAGCCATAATTGCCACCAAATACCCAAAAGCATCTATCAAAAGTGGAAAACCAAAATATTAAAGATGAGTAGGTAGGAATCTAATAATGAGGCGGGGGTGGCATAGATGCCCTTTGCATCATCCTCATGAGTATTTGCTTCTGCCTCTCTCTTGGACACCCAAGTACTCCCCTTAGATTCTCAGGAGAATTAAGTAAGAATATATATGCATCATCAATGTGTTCGTCGTCGACCCCAATCTCAACCAAAAGACTCCAAAGATCATCCGCCTTAATTATAGTCTTTTCCCGGGCCTTGTTGAATAACTCAGCACTTGCAAGCATTGCTTCAGCCACTTTTTCTATGCCATTATAAATTTTTTCAGCACCTACATCCTCCTTTGACTTTCTGCTCTTTTTCAGTGAACTTGCTGTTGACCTAGTCTCCATTGTAGCCCCATGAAAGTCTTCTTTGTCAATTGCTTCTTGGTTACCATCAATACTCTCCAAGATGATTTGCTCCCTAGAAACCATTTCATCAATGCCATCAATTGTAATATCAACATCAACCTCGTTAGTATCAGTACAAGCCCGCCTTCTCTCTCGTATCTCAGCCGCAGTTTCGGCATGCTCTCCTGTTGCTCTATCAGCTGCAAAAAGCAAAAGTAGTTTATCGTAATTTTGAATAGGCTTGGTCCTCCATTCAGCAGCTTCTGGATGAGCCTGTAATAAGAGTGTTATAGCATATGAATGAATTACCCAAAAGAACAAAATTGTACAAAAAGGAACTAGGAGAGTTATTTATTAACAGATAAAAGAGACATATTTATTGTATAATTAAACATCAATATATAACCAGCCCCCCATAATCAAATTATGTTGTGATTAAACAAGTCCTGCTATATCAAGGGAGTTAAAATTTGTAATAGAGAATTCAGGAATTCCGAAGTAATCTGTTCTGGCCGAGAGCTTCAGTATTAAACATGGGAATATGCAATACCATGGTAATTTGTATTAAACATGGATGGTATGAAGATAATGACAATAACTATCTAGTATTAAACATGGGAATAACATGTATCATGGAAGAGATAAGATAGACAGGACAGTGTTTAGCACTGATTGGTCTGCTCATCAATTCATCACAAAGATATCTTAAGGAGTCTTCGTCAGATCACTACTACAAAAGGCTCCATTAGTAATGGTTCAAACCGTTACTAATAAGCCTATTAGCAATGGTTTAGACCGTTTCTAATAGATTAGCAACGGTTAAAACTGTTGCAATTAGTCCGTTACTACTAAGGCCGTTGCAATTAGCTTATAACAACGGTGTACAACCGTTGCAAAAGTAACAACCGTTACTATTAAATTATTTTTTAATAAAAAATAAAAAATCCACGTCAGCAAATCTCAACCATTGCTATAGTGTATTAACAACGGGGGGCAACCATTGCTATAAGGATTAACTTTTAATTCTATAAAACAATAAAATGTCCACGTCAGAAATCCTAACCGTTACTAAAGCATATTAACAGCTAAAATAACCACGTAAATATCACTGTTTATTTTCACAATCATTAAAATGAAACAAATAATAACCTTTGTAAATAAAATTAAACGCAATTCGATTAAACAAATAACAAGTGTTTGACACATGTTTTATTAACAAATCCAACAATATGCTAATTACAAAGCCTCTACTTCTGTAGACCATAGGTTTACATGGTTCCTCGCTCCTTCACACTCTAGAACTCTAAATTTGAAATGCAAATCTAATAAATCAAAACCTACCCAAAAGACCTACAACAAAAAAGAAATGAACCATATGATTAAGTAGACTTGAACAATAAAGACCACAGTGAGCCTATGTCTTATAACGTTGCAAGCCTTTCCTTCGTCATGTCTCTCGCTTCTTCTTCCCACTACATAGCACTAAACTAATCTTCCCGTCGCCATCTATCACCTTGGAACCTCCATCCATATCATGCCATGTCTGCCAAAAGTAATAGAAATTTAGAAATTGAAAAGAAAAAAAATTCAAGCCTCTATAGATTTCAATAGTTATTGACATTATATTCACAACTAGTTATAGTTTTAAACATCTTCATGTATAGCATCGAAAATATTATACAAAAGGATAATGCAACTTCAAAGACATTTATACCATTTATACGAAAAAATACTATAAATAATGTCAAGTGGAGTGAAACTTTATATTGATCTAGGCTACACATATTTGTACACTCATTTTTCGAAAGGACGTGCCACAGCATTGTCACTAACATTCTTAAATAATTAATTTTTCCTAACCATCATATAATCCACAGTTCCAAACCATTTGTAATTTAATAATATTCCAAAAAAGAGAGATAAAGATGTATTTACCACTACATATTAACTTCAGATAGGCTGTGATCTCAAGACAGAAAGAAATCACATACCATTATCATCTTGGAATCCGCTGCACACAGGAAAAAATTTTAAAATTATATTAGATAACTAAAAAATAGAGAATTGCAACATGTTCATATTAAAAAGTACGAGAGAAAAATACATTGCTAATAGATCTTACATTCAAAGCAAAGAGAGAAAATATTAACAGTGCAAAACACATTGCTAATAGATCTTACATTCCAAACCATTTTGTTAAATCATGCATTTTGGATTGAATCGTGTCTTTCCTACCTACACTGCCGTATGCCTGGCCGAACCTTAGCTGAATTGTTTGATGTATTTAACAAAAATGCATGTTCCAAACCTGAACTATAACTGAAAGCACAACAAAAGGACATTTGTTGCTGATAGAGAATGGTATCAGACAGTTTTATCTCTATTGCAGCAGTGTATCCTAGAATGCATGCTTTGATGCACATGATGTGCAACAGTATAGTGCAATTTAGAAAGTAACCACATTAGAAAGCCATATCTATGTTGTTATGCAAGGAGAGTGACTGCATTGACCATCTGGCAAAAATAACATGGAATAGATGTGTTTTCCATAGATCACATCCAAGACAAGAACAGGGGGTGCTAATGTTACAAAATTCAACACATACCTGGAGCGTCTAAACTTGGTGAGACGGGAAGAACACCAATATTGGAGACAGCTGCCGATGAAGGTCGGAACCCAAAGATACCACAAAATCCTCCACGTATTCGTACACCACCGATGGTATCCATACGGACCATACCTACATACAGACTCAAGATGAATAATCATTTTCACCATTTTCCCGAAGGAAATTAGAATAACCTTGGCTAAAGGAAAAAACATTAGACGGTTATTTTCAATCATTTTTCACATGCTCAAACTCCAAAAAGACAAATTTTTGGACTATGGTAAAGATGATCCGTACAATAGACATCCCATTAATAGAAAATGCAACCGAAGATCAATGTTGATAAAATACATCAGTGCATACCTCTTTAGAAATAAAACCCCATTAACTTCGTTCTTTTTGAAATAAAACTTGAAGAAGGCTATGTATATGAACTTACCTTTTTTTTGTTACTGAAAATTCCATCAATTGTAACTATCCAATCGACACTAAGAATCACATACAAATTCTTTTGAGAAATAGAGAGAAAGCATGCATCAATTTTTAATTTGGTCATACTCAACCTTCTATAAGCAGTAGTAGTATTAAATCATCACGCCATGGAGATTAGAAAAAAATAAGTTTCATCCCAATTTCTAGATAAATAATTGCCACTGAGCAACAGTGCTAGGCAGAAAAATAAATTGGTAACAAATACCAGAAAAAAAATTTAAAATAGGAATTAGTTCAGTAATGATTTCATATAAGAAGAGCAAGTGAAGATCCAGTGAATCAAAATAAAATATTTTTTGATGTAACGCTCGTCAGCACCAACAATACAACTTCCACCATAATCAAATCATGATCTTTGTCAAAAATCATGAGTACCCAATTCATACAAACAAGAATTACAAGGCTACAAAGCATCAAAATCAAATCTTTTTGTTGGGAAATCAAATGAAAGGATCAGAATTGAAGAACAAAGTACAGACCTTGGATCGAACGAGCCTGTTGGCTATCATCTTTGAGCAACTCTACCTTTTCCAAAGAATCAGAATTGAAGAACAAAGTACAGACTTTGTTTTTCGATGTCGAGTAAGCGTAAATCTTGTCGGAGTTGGTGGAGAAAGGATCAATTACAGAGGCGAGGCGAGGGTAGATCTCAGCGGCTAATGGAGCTCGAAGATGCCGGCCGACGGATTTTGGGGGAGACGGTCAGGGTTTTTAGAGCATTTTGGGGGCGATGGATTTTGGGGGCGACGGTTAGGGCTTTTTAACCTTGCGGCTATTAACAAAACGAATTTGGTTTCCCCCCATATCTTTCATTAGCCGCCCAAGTAAAATTTTGACTAAACCTTAAAACTCTTGAGTTTTTCCTTTTTTAAAATAAATAATACACTCAAATTCTCACAAACCCGTTTCTAATAAAAAGATATGAATATTCATCATAATAACCGTTTCTATTATACTCTATTAATAACGGTCATTAAATAAACCGTTACTAATAGAAGCTTTTGTAGTAGTGGATATCCAGCGCCGCAAGAAGTTCAAAAAAAAAGCAACTTGACTCTCTATATCATTGTGACCCTTACTTCAAATGAATCACATCAGCATTTCCTTTATATATTATTTCTAGATAGGAGGAATGTTACAACAAGATCACTCCATAACATAAAATGGCCTGAGTTTCATTGTTACGCAATATTATATAGAGTCATTAAACATGGGAATTTGTAACCTATGCATGCTTATGGAGAAAACACATGATAATGAATCCCCAAACTCTCTAACCTGAACTCTCATTTAAGCCAGAAAAATCATCCATATCCTCCAACTTCTTTGCTTTGTCAGGCATAATAATTCTCCTTATACTCGTTTAAGCCAGCAAAATCATTGATACAACAAATAAATTCAAAGCACCCATAAGAAATCTTTTTTTAATACACCAAATGCTCTTTCAATTGCATTGCGAAGTGACGCGTGTCTTAGGTTAAACAGCTCACGTTGAGTCCTTGGTGGATTTCTTGAATACTCATTCAAATGGTAGCGTTCCCCTCTATAGGGTGGAATTATTCCACTTCTTAACATGTATCCACCATCAGCGAGATAATATTTTCCTAAAAAAAATTCATTGTGATTAATAACTTACAAAAAAGTGTTTCATTGTCATTGGTAGAGAATTCAGGATTAATGATTACCTTGAGGGATTTTAAGTGGAAATCGTCGTTGTAAAGCATTTTTTAAAATTCTAGAATCAGATGCGGTACCTTCCCACCCAGGTAGGACATAAGTGAATTTCAAGTCAAATGTGCAGGCAGCCAACACATTTTGTGTCGGATGATCTTTCCTACCACGATATTTAGGAGCGTCAGTAGGAGAAACCTTTACTCGGATATGTGTTCCATCTATTGCTCCAACACAATCCTGACAATATAGGGAGTAATTAGTTAAATTTTAATTTTAACAACCTATGCAAAGATAAGAATTTGTGAAATTTATCATCACCTTGAAATATGGATCAAACTTTGGATTGTTGAGTATCTCTGGAGGAATTTGTGCTCCATTGGGTTGCACTAAAAATATCTCTTCCAACTCTATCATAGCTCTTAAAACATTATGAAAATGACGACTCACACTCTCTCCAGATCGTCCAAATATCTTACTAACCTCACGAGTAGTTACGTTGTGTCCCAGCATATACAAAAATTTTGCAACTTGTTCCTCAATAGTAACTCTTTGAGTTCGTTTAAGCCCGCCATCTCTCTCTAATGTTCCACATAATTGATGAAAAGCCGGTGGATTCATTCGGATCATTTCCCTACATACAACCCTTTGTGATAATATTTTTCGCACCATATTAGTTACTTCTCTAGGTTCTTGGGGTTCACTATTTAATCTCCTTCTATTTTCTCTTTGTTGTATGAACCAATAAGCAACCACACAAAGAACATATCCAATTGCACAATGGCATGCATGTTGAAATTTGACCCATGCTTCATCCATTATCTATGTGAGGATATGAAAATAACACAATTAGGTTAGAAAATTAAGAATCCTTAATTATACACAAATTAATGATAAATTTAGAAGCGACATCCATTCCCCTTTTGAGGACTGTGGAAGTTTTCCATCCGATATGTCAATGGTAATTGGTATGGGTTTCCTAACAATCTGTCATATGTGTTTGTCACTTTGCAGTGAAATCTGTTTGTTAGGAAACTCATTAAGTTTGATTATTAGTAAAAGTCTTGAGGGATATGGAATTTTCCTAAAAATTAAACTTAATGAGTTTCCTGACGAACAATGTGATTCAATTCCTTGCCTAATTTGGCGCTGGAATTTGATCAAAAGTTGAGCATTTAGGGGTTCTATTGTTTAACCATTGTGAAGTCGCCACTGGAATGCGATTATGTGACTAAAGTTTTCACATTTTTAATTATTATTTCATTCATTTACTGTGATTTACCAAGTACTTTTCCGTTTAATTTTATTTTTCTGTGTTTGTATGTTGCAGAGAACTACACAGACCCTCTATTTACGTACTCTAAGTAGACATCAAAGAGCATCACACTTTTACTAATAGCTTCCAAAATAAAAATCTGATGCAAAATTGTTGCCATAGGGCTAAAATTCTGATGCAAAATAAAAATCTGATGCAAAATTGTTGCCATAGGGAAAAAAAATCTGATAATTACAGTGAGCAACAACTCATTCTCATTGATTTTAGATCTTACAAAATCTTGCAAAATCTACATAATAAGTGAAAAATTCAGATCTTACAAAATCCACATAATAAGTGAAAATTTCAGATGCAAATTTGTGCGTAATTGAAGAGAAATCATCATAAAAATTCACAGGTCTTTGATGGGTTTTTAGGTGGGAATCTGCACAATCAAAATTAATGGCAGAGGGAACCTGAAGGGGTTTTTAGGTGGGAAATCATCATAAAGATCATACCTGAAGGGGATGACGCCGGATGATGGGGGACCGCGCAGGGGTTGAGATCGCCGGGAGAGAGAGTTCGTGCGGGGAGAGAGAGCTCGCGGGGAGAGAGAGCGCCGGATGATAGGGTTCACAACATCTGATCTTTTTATTTGTTGCCATAGGGCTAAGAATGTAATTACACACGCTGTCATACCCTTTACCTTCCTCTACCGCTCGAATCGGGGGGGAAAAAAAACCCCACGATTTTACCCTCCATTCTCCTTCCTTCTCCCTCTCTACCCTCCTTAAATAAACTCCCAAACAGGGTGAAAGTTGCATTTCACTTCCCCTCCCCCTCTCTACCCTCCATCCAAACAGGGTATTAGGCAAAAAAAAATCCTATCCTTTTTTGCCTCAAAATCACAGACAAATATACATTTTTTCCTTTTCGGGTAGGTTTTCACCATCCAATTCAGTGAAACAAATAAAGTTCATTTTGGCTAGAAATTGATGTGAAGGATTATATTTTCTTGTACAAGGATATTTTCTAGTTTTGAGATTTCCTATTTGTGGTTAAAAATATATATATTTCTTTTACTTTAAACTCTATAAAAAATTCTTTTCTATATACACATGTATAGTTTTTAAAAATAAAACCCTAGTTTATCTGCATGTGGGTATTTTAATCTGGTGTTTTCTCCTTTTTCCGTACGTGTTTATATATTATAGTTAGGTTACAACCTTAGCAGGACTGCTTTAATTTGACACATGTGACCAAAAGCGTGACTCTTCTTTTAAGAACACATGAATATGAAATGCAGCTGTAGAATATGTTGGAGATGTGTTCATGGAGACGTCCGACTAGCAGAAGCCCAAACGAGGGTCAAAAAGGTGTGGTGACTTGTAATGAAAAATAGATAATATTTACCAATTTGTAGGTCAGATTCAAAAAAAAAAAAACATATGAAAATCATGTATTTTTTTTCGAGATAGAGTTAGCTAACCTATTGAAGTTCTAGTTGTCTATGTCTATTTCAAAAGATTCCCTATAGATTAATAGATATTATATTTTGTGTTAGTTTTTTGCTATTTTTGATAATGACATATGTGCCACTTTTGATTAGGAAACAAATTCAGTTTGATAACAAATTTGATTGATTAGTATTCTTAATAATAGGGAGTCTTGTTAGGTAGTTTTCATTTTTTTTCCCCTGGTAATTTATGTCATACTAGAAGTACTATATTTTTATCAATAAAATAAAATTTATTTTGTAATACTTCTTTGTGGATTCAAAGTTGAATTTGGAGAATGTTTTTCATCAATTTTTAGAACACTCCTTGGTGAATTTTAAAAAATACCCATAGAGTATAATCATCCATATATTACCACATCAATATAGGTTATACTAATTTTAATATAGGTTTTACTAATTTTAACATTATTAATATGGTACTATTCTTATTATAGATGTAAAACCTATATTAAAATTAGTATAACCTACATAAATTTCTAAGCTTCTTATCCTCCTTGACAAGAATGCATACCGGAATCTCAATCATAGTCAAATCATCGTTAATCTCAACCTTTGGTGCGTCCAACACTCGCTTTTCCTCCAAGTCGCGTTGATGCTTCTTAAGCATAGAAACATGGAAAATATCGTGTATGCTCGACATCGAGAACGGACCAATGTACCTCGGGGCAAGCTTGCCCCATCTACCAAAACCCTGTACACCCTTCATTGGTGATACTTTTAACAAAACATAATCTCTAACCTGAAATTCTAATGGTTGTCGCCTCCGGTCTGCATAACTTTTCTGACGACTTTACGCTGCAAGAATGCGCTATCGAATGACTGCTACCTTCTCCGTAGTCTGTCTAACAAGCTTCGGTCTAAGTAATAGACCGTCTTCTAGTTCTGTCCAACAAATAGGTGATCTGCAAGGCCTCCCATACAATACTTCATACAGTGCCATGCCAATAGTCTCTTGATAGCTATTATTATAGGCAAACTCAATCAATGGGATGTGGTCCTCCTAACTACCCTGAAAATCAGTAACATACGTCCTCAACATGTCCTCCAATATCTGGTTCACTCTCTCTGTCTGTCCATCCGTCTGCGGGTGAAATACATTAGAGTAAGATAATTAGCTACCGAAAGAGTTCTGGAAGCTTCTCTAGAAATGTGCTGACTTCGTCAACCGATCTACTATTACCCAACTGAATCGTTCCCCTTCTTCGATCTCGGTAATCCTACAATAAAGTCTATAGAAATATCTGTCCATTTCCTCTCCAGAATGGGTAAAGGTTGTAGAGTTCCTCCTGACCTCTGATGTTCTACCTTCACTTTCTGACAGGTGAAACACTTATCACATACTCTGCAATTTCACCATATATGCCGCTCCACCAAAAGTGTCTCTTCAAGTCCTTGTATATTTTCGTTGTGCTTGGATGCACTATGTACCTAGTACGATGCGTCTCATTGAATATGTTCCTTCTTCAGTTGTGGATTTCCCGGCATCACTAGTCAGCCTTTTATTCAAAGTCCTCTATCTGCTCTAATGGTCCAATCAGCCTTGGGCTCTTTAGAAATCTCCCCATTTCGGATTTAAATCCAAGTGTCCTCTAGCTGAGCTCTAACCGTTCTATCACTCCCAGATGGTTGCATGGACAAAGCTCAAAAAAATGCGTTGTTCCCGCCTATCTCTGGTCTAAAATCAAACTGGTTAAGTGTGTGGAGATCTCGATACAATGAATACCTCAAAGCTGAAATCTGATGACGACGCTTCCTGCTCAAAGCGTCTGTTATGACGTTCGCCTTCTTCGGATAGTATTGAATCGCAAACTCGTAATCCTTAATAAATTCAACCCATCTCCGCTGTCTCTGATTTAGCTCTTTCTGAGAGAAGAGATACTTCAAACTTTGTTGATCCGTGAATAGCTCGAACTGCACTCCATATAGGTAATGTCTCCATGTCTTCAGTACAAAAACTACCACAGCTAGTTCCAAGTCACGTATTGGATAATTTTGCTCATGTGTCCTCAACCGACACGAAATATATGCTACCACTCTCTAGGTCTGTATCAAAACACCTCCTAGACCCACTAACGATGCATCCGTGTAGACGATAAAGGTCTTATCACTGCTCGGGATGATCAAAACTGGTGCTGTAGTTAACTTAGCCTTCAAAGTCTTAAAGACCTCATGCCACTCCGTGCCCTAAACAAAAGGTACACCCTTCTTTGTAAGGCGTGTAAGTGTCGTGGCTATCTTTGAGAAGTCATGAATGAACTTCTTGTAACAGCCGGCCAAACCCAAAAAGCTGCGAATCTCTGTGACTATCGTCAGCGGCTCCCAATCAAGTACAGTCGTAAACTTAGTTGGATCCACTGCAATGCCCTCTCTGCCGATGATGTGGCCCAAAAATCTAACCTCAGATAGCCAAAACTCAAACTTGCTGAATTTAGCATATAGCCGATGCACCCACAAAATCTGTAAGGATAGTCAAAGATGCTGCTTGTGCTCTGCCTCCGATCTCAAATATATAAGGATGTCATCGATAAATACTATCACGAACTAGTCCAAATATAGATGAAAAACCCGGTTCATTAAGTCCATGAATATCGCGGGTGTATTGGTCAGTCCAAACGGCATGACAAGAAACTTGAAGGACCCATAACGAGTCAGAAAGGCAGTCTTAGGAATATCTATCTTTGGAACCTGCAACTAATGATAGCCAGAACGAAGATCAATCTTCGAGAAGTGCTGCACTTCCTACAGGTGGTCGAACAAGTTATCAATTCTCGGTAATGGATACCTATTCCGGATAGTGACCTTGTTCAACTCCCGATAATCTATACAAAGACGCATACTACCGTCCTTCTTCTTCACAAAAAGGACTGACGCTCCCTACGAAGAATGACTACGGCTAATAAAACCCTAAGACAACAACTCGTCTAGCTAAGACTGAAGCTCCCTCATTTCAATAGGTGCCATACGATAGGGAGCTCGAGATATCGGTGTTGTGTCTGGCTACAACTCGATGCAGAACTTAACCTCTCACATAGAAGGTAACTCTGGTATGTCCTGAAAGACATCCTAAAAATTTGAGATGACTCTAGTCTCACACAATTCAGCACTCCGTTCTCTCAGCATCACCTCCTCAATATATGTCTGAAATGACTTCACAAACTGGTTGCCTTGTGAGGTCTCTACAATCAGCTCAGACCCATCGGACGCTCACAAATTGACTATCTTCACAAAACAGTCAATGCTAACATTATAGGATGATAACCAATCCATACCAAGAATAACGTCAAAATCCGATATCCACAAAAATGATTAGATCTACAATAAACTCGTACTCATCTAAGATGATGACACATCTCCAACAGATGCTCTCTAATAGAGATACCTCTCCTAAAGGAGTAAAAATGGATAGCGGTATATCTAAGGGATGTGTGACTAACTGAAGCCTATCCATAAAGGCATGAGATATAAAAGAATAGGAAGCTCCGGAATCGAACATGATCAGAGTTGGAAAAGAGTTCACTAAGAAAGTACCTTCTAGTATAGCTCCGCTCGCACGGTGATCACGTGGTACAGCTGCATAGACTCTGCCTGTGGCTGGCGACTGCTGAACTGCTAGCGGTAGAAATATGAGACTATCTACCCCTCAGGAATCTCCTGAATGGCATGAATATGGCCTACTAGCCCTTTAATTATCGAAACTGTTAGCGGTGCCTCAATCATCTGCTGCTGGCCCTAACAGCGATCTAGCGACTACTAACCCTGACCATGGTTCTACTGCTGACTGTGTCCTAGGCTCTGCTGCTAACGTTGAAAACTATTGCCCCGATGTTGGGGTCTTCTAAGTCTTGCAAAAGATTTCTCATCTTTGCCCTCGTCTCCGGACAGTCTTACTTTCATAATTAACTATTGGTATGTTTCCCTGCTCCAATCGGGCTAATTCTAGCTGCTTATCGAAGTAGTAGATGAAATCCTCCTATGAAATTGACATTCACTACTTTGGTGTAAACTGAAGTCGATGCTATCCTCCGATGATATCTTCTATGCTGAATACATCTAACTTCTGCTTTGATACTAAGTCGATGTTAAGAGATTTTTACATATTCCTTCTATTTATAGGCTGCACATGAATCTAGTGTGCCCTGAAACTATGATGCTCTGAATGTTTGATATTTTTTTATTTTTACAGAGCCAATCCTCCTGCTCTGTGGCTCTATCAATAGTTGTTTGTGGCGATGGTGAAATCGTCGATATTACCTCTCTAATAGGTACGGTTGGTATAACTGGTGGTGGAACTTCAAAAAGTAAAATCTGGCTCGTCACTTGCACCTCGAGTGTGCTAGTCTCTACTTCTGTAATCGGCGTTACCAAGTCGATCAGATACTGTGAAGCCTGCTGCGGCTTGGGCTCTGCTTGCCCAGCTCTCCGGGTACAAGTTTTACCTCAATCACGTCCTCGTCCCGATATTTATAATATCAAGAGGAGAGCTTACTTGACATAGTAAATGAGGTCGTAAACATATATATATATATATATATATATATATATATATATATATATATATATATATATCACAATAAGTATTCACACAAATACTTTTCAATCAAAGTAAGATAGTCATAAAAAAAATTCATAATTTTCGAATATACATTTATAACATCCTCACTCTTTCTAAGAATTCCTAGAGGATTCTATACATAAATCCTAAGAAATTCTATTCTAGCTCCACTACTCGACACAGAATGATCCTAAGGATACTGGAACTAGAGCTCTGATACCAACTGTGATGCCCATGTTTTGACACATGGCTACAGTCTAAGATGAACCCAGATATGTCAAACCTACCATGCATCTACATTGTGCAACAACAAGTTTTACCAATCATAGCAATATCCTCTAGTGGTATCAAAATAAAATGCATGTACAAAATAGGTAAAAGAAAGGAAATAACTACAATAGACATGATATAGAAAGAAGTATCTCATAAATAAATCATGTCTCAATGAACAATCTGGAATACATCTAATATCCAAAATGAATAAATATGTCTTGACAAGAAACAACTAAAAATCGTATTAAGGCATACTACCTTTACACTATGAAATAAACTCTAAGATCTGAACAAAAATATAAAACTACGATGGAGCCTCTAATAAATCTTATATGACGGTGACTTGCAAGAACTCCGTCATCCTGCGACTCTCCGGTACTTCGAATTAGCTGAAAGAATATTAGAAGAAAAAGAGCAATAACAAGAGCGTAAGAGCGCTATAGCAAGATCACCTGCATCCACTCCCAGGGGAAGGACTGCTACATGGAGTGGAGTCTTTATCTATTAAGCATAGTCTACCTTGATCATTTTTCCCCGTATCTAATAGAAATAATATTTAGACACCTACAATACAAGACGTAGTACGTCGAGCGAAATAATACAAACAAGAAAACCCTCATGTATATACCATATGTCCCGAATTGTAAACATCTAAACATTAATACTAAACTAAAGATAAACAATCTAAATAAAATCAATAATTAGAAATCCACAACATGAGACTGGTACGTCGAGTGAAATAATCCAAATAAGGAAACCTTCATGTATATACCATATGTCTCAAATTGTGAATCGCTAATTATTGATCCCAACTAAGAAAATAAAGAAAACCAGCAAAAAAGTAAAGACATCAACATATTGTATTCATAATATCTTCCACTGTCACTGGGAAGATAGAATGAATACCGGCACAAATCCTGTGTACTTTCAAATGCAAAGTACTTTGGGTCATATATTTTAGCAGTGAGTCAAAAAAATAGCTAGCATTCGCCAACGACTCGGGCTATCATTTAACTATCTCAATACAACTCCGTGCAAGATTTTGATACTTAGTATTATCATGTGTAACGAACTACCCTGTAGGTATCCTAATCAGTGTACACGGCTCATTAGTCTCAATGCGATTTTAGTGCGTAACATGAGTGCGGAACGACCTACCATATAGGTATCCTAGAAGTACGGCTCAAAAGCCTCATCGCACACTCGTGCAGATAGACTACTAGATAAAGCATCTAAACCCGACTCAATGGCCTGTATGTGACGCCCCAGGGTTCACACGAGGCTGCAGTCCAAGGTGAAACCCAGATTTCAAACTTGCTAAGCACCAAACACCATGCTATGACATGTTTCACCATCACAGTCACTATCTCTCTAGTGGAAACAACAAATAGGTGAAGGTACAAAACAAGCAAATAATAGAAGTAGTACAAAAAATCAGATATGCACAGAAGAAGTATATCAACAAATGAGCCCAACTGAAATAGAATGAAAACATCTCTGAGTCTGAAATACATCTCAACATAATCTCACTAAAGCACTCAGCCTCTACAAAATGAATACAACTCTAAAGTCTGAACAATGAACATAACTAAATAGTGGAGTTTCAACTGCTAAAATTGTACGACGGTGACTATGCTAGAACTCTGTTATCTTGTGGCTCTCCAAAACTCTAATCTGTCTGAAATATATAATTTAAATAAAAAGAACAACAATAAGAGTGTCA
Organism: Asparagus kiusianus; assembly: GCA_022839385.1. Taxonomy (NCBI): domain Eukaryota; kingdom Viridiplantae; phylum Streptophyta; class Magnoliopsida; order Asparagales; family Asparagaceae; genus Asparagus; species Asparagus kiusianus. Next base: position 829,979 of record BQKN01065641.1, on the reverse strand, counting down.
GAGCACTACAGTAAGATCACCTCCATCCGCCCTCAGGGGAAGGGCTGCTAGATGAAGTGGAGGCTCTATCTATTAAGCATAGTCTACCTATATTATTTTTCACGTATCTAATGGAGTTAATATTTAGACACCTACAAGATTAGACGTAGTACGTCGAGCGAAATAATCCAAACAAGAAAACCCTCATATATATATCATATGTCTCAAATTGTAAATCCCTAAATACTAATTCCAACTCTATGAATGAAAACAATACTCAAAAGAAATACTCCAAACCTAAACCATATAGGACCAATATCACAATCTCGAATTACTTTTCAAGTAGTTAGCGCAATAATAAGAGAACACCATCCAACTCAAAAATCACCATAGGCCATATCATGTATGCCACAAATCAAGGAATGTACCCTACTCATGGGTAATCTAACATGGGAGTAACTACAACTGATGATACATATATGTGTGTATCTCCTTATGCAATAGCGATACTCTTGTAATATTTTTACTCAATCGCTCTGCGGTAATAGGTTTTGTCTCCCTATTCCGGATACATAAAATGAAGATACTTTTGTAATACTCTTACTCAATCGTCCTGCGAAAATATGTTTTTTTATCTCCCTATTCTGGATATATAAAATAACGATACTTTTATAATAATTTTACTCAATCGTTCTGCGAAAATAGGTTTTATCTCCCTATTTCCGAATACATAAAATAACGACACTATTGTAATACTTTTACTCAATCGTTCTGCGGTAAATAGGTTTTATCTTCCTATTTTCGGATGATGTATCCAGATGATCGTATAATGGAATATAGACATATCAGCCAAATCCGGAAAAACCCTGATCATCTTTGAGTATTGGTACAGCCACGGTCTCATTGCGGAAAACATCCAATACTCCTAGTGTGGTACAGCCACGGTCTCATTACGGGGAAACATCCACGCCGAGTATTCATAACTGATGAACACTACTTTGTTATATGTTATTACACTTTCATCAACTCAACGTGTATCAAAAATCTCAACAGTGCGTGTTAACACAACATAAACTAAGTGTATGTGCACATATCTCGATGTGTGTGTCCATAACTGGTGTTCACCAACATCTCAGGTGTTAAACAACTCTTAATCATTGTAATATAACTATACAAGATTGAGAAACTCTCTGGAAAATAACAAACAAGAGCGAAACACAAGAAACTTTCACATTATATATCAATTATTTTAAATCAGTACATTTGTAGTTTTTTACAGAACATATCGTTAGTCAATAAAGCATATCTTTTTCTAGACAAACTCTTTTTAAGAATAGTTTTTCATTTTGGAAACGAGATTCACATAGCTATCATTTGGCACTAGTTTGGTTCAATTTGGCACTAGTTATTTATCTATGGGGATGAGTTTGGATATATGTGACCTTGCCTTAATATCATGTGCAAGCCTCTGAAACAAGCAGCAAGCTATCCCCGAGCATAAACAACCCGTTCTCCCTCACCACACGTCAATGATCTCACCCTCGTGTCGGTGTTTTACTTCACAAAGCTTTCTAAACTCATAAGAAACAGATCTAGGGTTTTTAAGGGGAGAGGGTGGCTGCTAGGGTTCATAGATATAATAAAACAAAGGAATTTTCATGAAAAACACAGGTATTTATAGAGGCAAACCCGAAACAAACCTGTTTGATCCGAACCAGGAAACCTAGTCTGACTAGGAAAATAACATTCAGTATTTTTGCTGTAACTTTTTCATCCAAACACAGAATGCGGTGATCTAAGATTTGTTGGAAAGCGGTTGAAGAGATCTACAACTTTAGTTTTTTATACTTTTCCAGATTCTGAATGCATCAGTATTCAAAATATAGAAACTCATAACTGGTCATTATTCCCAGATTTCACTCTTTTGGCCTTTGTGCATGTTTTGTGCATTCGCACTCATATTTTCACAAATATATATTGAATTGATCTTAAGTCAATTCTTATCATACTCAAACATCAAAATAAGTTATTTTTTACTATATAACATATTTATCATTATTTATCATAAAATATTAAAATTTACAGGGTTTTACACTATACAAATGGAATATCGACGCACTACCCTCGTAGTACTGAACTGAGCTCATCAACGATATCTAGAAGGTGTGTGTAAAATATATACTAAACTCTTTCTCAAAGTAATTGGGTCAAAACCCATCATAATTCATTTCAGCATACTCATGTGTGTGCTACTACACTATTCGTGAATTTACGTATAAAGAAGTGCGGCTCAAAACCTACAAACATATCTCAAACAAATGCAAAATAAAAATTCAAGCAACAACCTTAGTAGTCGACTACTAGGCTTAGTAGTTGACTACACTGAATACATCCAGACTTTTAAATAATATATATCAGTATCAGTAGTCAACTATTAAGAACATTAGTCGGCTACTCTACAAACACACAGTTTCTATTATACTCAACTGAGCAAGAGTAGCCAACTACTAAGCTTAGTAGTCGACTACTCTGTCAAGACACGCATTCTTTCGTGCACAAATAGTACTTATGTCAATTGCACATATCATAACGTAAAAATGATATTTTATACTTGACATATGCAACAAGAATTATCTGAATTATCAAATTAAATTATTATATCTTTAAAATTAGGGTTTAATATCTTAATTAAATAATTTCTTCAATTATCTCATATGTAAACAAAGTGCTTATCAACACATGATAAAAACTACTCATGAACAAAGGTAAAATTTATTTAAACATATTTATTTTACTTAGATATCATAAACCTAGGGTTTAAGCATGATTAATTAACATTAAAACTAAAAGAAACCTTCACGTAATATATCAATTTTTTCAAATCAGCATATCTGTAGTTTTCTGCAGAATATATTATTAATAAATTAAGCATATCTTTCTATAGACAAACTCATTTTAAAAATAGTTTTCTGTTTTGGAAACTAGATCAATATAGCTATCATTTGACACTAGTTTGGTTCAATTTAGAATTTATATGATATCTCAAATTTCTAGTTAAAGTTTATACACATGCAGCAGTTTTCAGCAGAATATGTCATTAGTAAATTAAGTATATCTTTCTATATAAAAACTCTTTCTTAGAATGATTTTTTGTTTTAGAAAATAGGTTCATATAGCTTTTATTTGACACTAGTTTTGTTTACTTTGGAGTTTATATGATATCTCAAATTTCTAGTTAAATGTTATACACGTGCTGTAATTTTCTACAATATATGATGAAAACAAAAACTAAACCTCTTTATGATTCAATTAGATAACAAATTAGGGTTAACACACAAGTTAAACATAATTATCAAGTTTTAAAAAATGAAAATTTAATCACCCTGATCATGATCATGTTATTATCATAAACAATTAGGAAAAGCTAATGATTTAGCATTGGGTTAAGATTTATCATCAAAAATCTCATCTTTTTCATATTTGGTTAAGCCTTAAGCATGAAAGCATTGGATAAATACTTTTATAATCATTAAACACTATGAGGATGGGTTTGGATGCAGCTGATCTTGTCTTATCACTTGTGCAAGCCTCTGAAACTGATGTGAAATGACTCCTCATTGCCAAATGTTGTAGATCTTACCTTTTCCTCGCTTCGCCCCTTGCAAGACGCTCCCAAAATCTTAACTTTAGGGCTAGGGTTTGAGAGAGAGGAAGAAGGTCTTGTAGGGTTTGAAACTCTGATGAAAAGATGATAATTTTCATGAAAACACATGTATATATATATATATATATATATATTCAAACCCAAAATAAACTCGTTTGATCCGAACCAGGAAACCTAGTCCGACTAGGAAAATAAACTTTGGTATTTTGGTTGTAACTTTCTCATCCAACCTCAGAATGAGGTGAGTTAAAATTTGTTGGAAAGTTGTTGAAGAGACCTACGACTTTTGTCTTTTGAGTTTTTCCAGATTAATGATGTATCAGTGTGTAAAATATATAAACTCTTAACTAGTTATTTTTCCAGATTTCTCTTCATGTATGTTTTGTGCATTTACACTCATATATTCACAAATATACATTGAATTGATCTCAAATCAATTCTTATCATACTCAAACATCAAAATATATTATATTTTCACTATATAACATATCTGCATATCAATTAATCACTTTTTCACCATATTCACAAATATATTATATTTTCACCATATTCAAAAATAATTATTTTTTCATAATATATCAATTATTTTAAATCAATATATATGCATGTTTTGTGCATTTGAACTACACGCTTGCGAATCAAACCCACATGTAAAAGACATGAATCGATGTGCAAAGGAATAAAGACATCACAAACAAAAAAGTATCAGTCGACTACCCTTAGGGCATCAGTCGACCGACAATAACCGTGCACAGAGTGCACTGGTAGAGAATCCCCATCAGTCGGCTGGTCTTCACCAACCGGTCGACCGATCTGCAATTTTATAGGTTCTGCATTTATTCTCAGTTTCTATGTTTTGTAATTTTGTCCAAAATCTGTTCTTCTATTAACATAAAGCGTAGAAGAAGATTCAAATTTTCGTAACTAATTAACAAGGGTTAACGTAACATGCTATAACCTCTTGAATTAAACTAATTAGGGTTTAACATCCTATTTAACCCAAAATTTCCTAATTAAAGCATATATTACCAACATGATTAGCAAAAGTATATTTAATCTAATCATGAACAATTATAAATTTATTTAAACAAGATCGCATCCCTAGTTATCACATACTTAGTGTTTAAACACTTATATTAACTAAAACCTCATTTAAAATGATTAAACTAGGGTTTTAAACCATGTTAAAACATAATTAACAAATTAAAAACAACCCCTAATGATCATGATTATCAAACTATTAAAACATCGATTAAAACTACAGATCTCAACATTGATTTAAGATTTTAACATCAAAAACTATGTTTTTATCACATCAGATTAATCTTTAATAAGTGTATTAATCAATTTAATCATAAAACATGTTATTTAACTAAGGGAGAGGTTTAGACAGAGGTGATATTGCCTTATTACGTGTGCAAGCCTGATAAACATATTTTTATTACAATTTCATACCCTTATTATCTATTTTCATGAATAAATATACCACTAATAATTATTGTAATTTTTAATTACAGGTTAATAAAGAATAAAGCCCAAGATCTTATCTCTTAACAAAACCCAAAGAATTAATAAAGTATACAAGCAAAAGCCAAGTGACAAAGCCCAAAAGCCCAATGGAAGAATAAAAACCAGCCAACAAATCAAGAACCCATGCCATTGATGCTAGCATCGATGGTGGCATTGATACCTGTATTGATGTCGCCCATTTTTTTACAATCCAAAGGATGAAATTCAAGGGTTTATGGATAAGCATTGAACCAATGGCTCTAATTCATTGATGTATACTATAAATAGGAGTAGCGAGTGAGGGGTTGAGGGTATAAAAAATTTTGTATTACCATTTGGAGAGGGGGGTTACGCTTAATTGAGAAAACCGTCCAAATTTGTAACTCTTTTTTATAATTAATAAAATAATTTTGTTCACTACTTCATATTTTTCTTCTCTTTGTTGGATGATGAAGATGAAGATGAAGATCAATTTGGAGGTTTGTTTTTATTTTCTCTTTTATTTCTTTTCTTATTGCATAGTAGTTTAGATTTACATTAATGTCTTGTAGTGTAGATGTACTTTTATGTCTTTATTTTCTTGTTTTAAATTCTCGTATTTAATTCTTGTAATTTATGAATAATAATTTTACTTGGATGATAATTTGATAGATTATACTTTCCTTGAGTGGTTTGATAATAAATAATTTTTATACTATAACTTAATTGGTTGTGCACTTGCAACCTTTGGACATTATTTATGCCTCATCAAGTTTTTGGCGCCGTTGTCAAAGAGGGTGCTTAAGTAGGATTTTATTTATTTTGGTTCTTTAACTTATGTGTTTTCTTGTGAAGAAACTACTTGTAGCTTAAAGATAACTGATTGGAGATCAAGGATTTGAATATTTGCTTTTGGGTAACTCTTCTTTCTAGTATTTTTAATTCCACTCTTTTAGTTAGTTTTTCACAATTAGAGACAATTAAGATCCAGAAAAAAAAAGATTTTATTTTTGTTAACCATAATTAAATTCACCCTCTATTTGAATAATTACTAATAAGATAATAAATTCAAAAAAGAGCTCTCTGCTCACTTTTGTTTGTTTGTTGACCATAAGAAAAAGATTTTTCTTTTTATCATCCTATTTGAAGTCTCTTTTAATTATTAGGGTTGCATTGCATAAAATAGTAGGAATTCACTAATGTGACTTGAGCATCTTGATTTTGCACACACTTAAAAATATTCTTAAGGGCAATACCCCCTAATCAAAATAAGGTGAGGGATTCATCATCCTTTCCTTAGCCTACAAATCACCAATTCCTCTCTACACAAACCCAAGCCTCTTAAAACTAATTAGACATTGGCCTCTAAGGACTCGAGCTCAATAAGGAACAAGAAATCTCTAAGTGAACTGGTTCAAGTTTTCTTGGATTAGTTAAAGTCTAAGGCAAGATTTAGGGGTTGCGTAAAGCGCTCCACAAGGAACAAGATACTTAATTAATTTTTGATCACCTTCTAGTACTATCCTTACCTGGCTAACTGACCGAGTAAAACTTTGATCTTTTCACTTAAGGAGTTTTTTTGGTTAGGAGCTGGTCTAGCTGAGTTATGCTTAACCAGAGAGTTTAGAGTGATTCAAAAGTGATTATTTTTTTATTTGTTTTAGTTAGGTTTTTCCTTTATTTCCTTTTTCTTCACATAATAAAAAACTAACTTTTATTTTTCTTTAAAAAAAAGTATAAAAAGAAATTATTTTTGTGTATGCAAACATGGATTAGGGACAACACAAATCGTTTAATTCGTTTTGAACAATTTCAAGAAATGACCTACAATAATCCACCGATTCTTCAAAACATGTGTTACCCCACTAGGAATGCAATCCCTTCTTGCATTAAGCTCCCTGAAGCAAATGAAACAAAATTTGAGCTTCGACCGTACTACAAAAACATGCTTCTAAAATTTCTAGGAAATGAAATTGAATATGCTTATATTTTTATCTCATAATTTGAGGAAGTGTGTCTTATAATTAAAATTAGAGAATTATCTAAAGATGTGGTCAAAATCAGATTTATTCCATTTGCTCTTAAGGATAAGGGTAAGAAATGGCTATATAACTTACATACAAATTCTACCTCAACTTAGGATGAATTTGTCACTGTTTTTCTAAAGAAAATTTTCTCTATCAACAAAACGGTTAAGCTAAGAAACAACATTATGAACTTTAAAATTGTCCCACGAGAGCCTTTTTGAAAGTATTTTGATAGATTTAAAGACCTTCTTATCGAATGTCATCACCATGGTCTCTAAAAGTGGAGATTATGCCAAAACATTTATGAAGGATTGGGTTATTCTTCAAAAACTTTCTTAGAATCGATGTGCCAAGGGGATTTCATGAGGAAAAACACTGACGAAGTTTGGGAGTTTTTAGAGAGTCTATCCGAGAAAACCATGCAATAGGAACACTATGATGATCGAGTTTCATCAGTTCCCTAACCAAGTCTAGTGGTCTTTCCTTAGAGTCGAACATTGCATCTGAAGCTAAGATGACTATAATCATACGTAGGTTAGAAGCCTTAAAAATTAAAGAAAGAACCCTAGCTCAAATCAATCAAGTTTCTGCCTCCGGTTGTCACAACTGTCTTTCGCCGTTCCATGTTTCAGAAGAACGTCCTCTCTTAGGAAATAATCAACCACTGGAACAGGTTAACGCTGCATTCCAGCATTCTATGAATGATCCATTTTCTCCAACCTACAATCCGGGTTAGAGAAATCACCCTAATTTTGCATGGAATCAAGGAAACTTCTCTGGAAATCAAAATTTCATTCCCACTTCAAACCAACGATTTCCTAGGAGAAACACAGTTCCTTTTAGTTCTCACCTAAATTTTTAACAACTCAATCTACCATATCAAAATCAGTCTCCTCATCATCAAGCTGTAACTCACACTCCTCCTAATTTAGATCATGATAAACATCTTAATGTCTTAGAAAATGGTTTGAAAACCATAATTAAGGCCTCTACACAAACCACGAATATGTTGACTCAAACATCCATCACTCTGAATTCCTTTATGCAATCAACCGAAAAAATACTCAACTCCAACACTCAAGCGATAGCTAGATTAAAAACCTAACTTGGTCAACTAGCTAATGCCGTGAGTGAAAGAGAGAAAGGAAAATTTTCAAGTCAACCTATGGTCCACCCTAAGGATACATGATCTAGTTCATCATATGAAGCTCAAGTGAATGCAATCCATTCACTACGGTCTGGGAAACAGGTTGATAATCAAGTAAGAACACCTCCAAGTCAAGATCTTAATCCAAAACAAATTCCTTCTCCTTCTGATGACTCTACTCAAGAATCGCCCCTCTCAGATGACCAAGAACCCAAACCCAAACATGAGCCTGCTTTTGATAGGTTTAGACCAGTTGCTCCCTTTTCAGATAGACTCAGGCCTAAGAAACACTCCCCTCAAGAGGAGAAGATCCTAGAAACATTTAAGTAGGTAAAGGTCAATATTCCTCTCTCAGATATAATTGAACAAATTCCATCTTATGCTAAATTTTTTTAAAAAAATTATGCACTAAGAAGAGAAGAATAAATGTTTTGAAAAAAAATCTTTTTGGCTGCCAATATCAGTGATATGCTCTTAAAGTCCATACCTTTGAAGCGTAAAGATCCAGATTCTCCCATCATTTTATGTGTTATTGGTAATACTCACATTGATAAGATGCTTTTAGACATAGAGGGCAATGTTAATTTTCTTCCTTATTCTATCTACCAGCAACTCGGTGTAGGTGAACTGAAACCAACCTGATGCATGCTACAGTTAGTTGATAGATCTGCCAAAGTCCCAATGGGTGAGATAGAGGATGTTCTGATTAAGGATGGGGATTTTATTTTTTAGTGGATTTTGTAGTCTTGGAAACACAACCCGTTTCCAATCCAAAAGGACTAATACCTATCATCTTAGGATGACCGTTCTTAGCCACTTCTAATGTTGTCATCAACTGTAGAATGGTCAAATGAAGCTGTCCTTTGGGAATTTGACTGTTAATCTTAATATTTTTAATCCAGTGAACCAACAAAATAATCAACCTCTACAAATAAATTAATTCAAGAAAAATCAGAAGAAGAAGAAGAAGATGATGATGATGAGTCAGATTTGAGTTTTGAGGAAATTTTTGATGAGGAGCCGGAGATATTAGGCCAGGTTTTTCAGAATGAAGAAACTGTGTTAAATACATGCTTCTTTGACACAACTTTTGAAGAAATTTTTCTTCATGAACTTAGATTCTTAGAAAATAACAACAATAAATTTGCATACCTCATCCATGAACCTTGAGATTGAGAAATTGTTAAAAAAGACTTGGTTGTTAGAAAACAAACCTTCACAAAGCAAGAGTCTAAGTTCAATAAGAAATTCAAAATACATGACACCAATAATACCTACCTTACATTGCTGTAAGAATCATTGAATATCCTGGAATGTTTGGAATTTAAACACATCATTGATTATCTTATTTTGAATTTATTTAAAATCCAGGGTAGAATTTTCAGCAATAATGTATGATTCAATGTAGAATATGAGCTCTTCATATTAAACCCTTCTTTCTACATTCTCTATTCTGTTTTGTATCATAATAATAATAAAATTTATTCTTCTCTCATTTGAGAGTTTCTTATTCTTTTATAGTAAAAAAGAGAAAAAAAGGTAAAAAAAAGTTAAAAAAAAGTTAAAAGAAAAAAGAATAAAAAGAAAAAAATTTAAAATTTTGATTTCATCCTCCTCAGACCAAAGGTAATTGCAGATTTTTTATCATCCAGGTCAACCGACCAAATGTAAGTGCTTCATTTCTTATCTACTTTAGTTTGTACATCATAAAGTTTGTATTGAGGACAATGCAAAATTTAGGTGTGGGGGTGGGAATTAGTTATTTTTTCCTCTTTATTTTACCTTTTTGGTTGCGTTTTTGTCATATTTTTTTTCTTTTTTTCTTTCTTAAAAAATAAATTTTATAAAAATATTGTTACTTGCCAAATTAATAGAGTTAAGTAATAATTGATTTATTTGATAAATATTAAATTTTCTAATCCTTAGTTTGTTATATACTTAAGTTTACCTTTTATGATAACTCTAAATAAATTTCTTAAGAAATAATTTTTAAAGTAGTATACCTTACTTAAACCTTAACTTAGATTTTTAAAATAATAAAATTTTTGCATGCTTATCTTAGAGTTGAAAGTAATTTTTCAGTTTCTCTTGATTTACATATTTTTTAGAATACACACACACACACACACACACACACACACACACACACACACACACACACACACACACACATATATATATATATATATATATATATATATATATATATATA
>BQKN01065641.1:796242-819362 GCA_022839385.1 Asparagus kiusianus | reverse complement strand
GCACAAAAAAACTCTTGAATTCAAGGTGATTCTATCTTATAAAGCCTAAGTTGACCAAGTAATTAAGTCCAATGAGTATTTCCATACTTAATGACCTAAGCCCAATTGGATTGGGATCCATTGGCCCAAAACTCATTAAATGGTCACTTGAAAAGCCCGATAAAGTAGAGGAAAATCACTAGGGAAGAAAGAGTAAGAAAAAAATACTAACAATGTTTTTATATATATAGTTATATTTGTATATATGGCCTTGAAAAATATTTTTTATCAAGAGACTTGAAAGTTATTTAAAACAAAGAGTTAGCATATTCTTTTTAAAACTTTTAAATTAATTTTCTAAGATTAGACTTAGTTTTGTATTACTATAATGAAAAGATTTTCTAAGAGATTTAACTTAGAGTTATATATAAACTCATTTTCTTGAGTAATAACTAGCTTCAATTAGAATGTTTAAATATATTAAGTAAAATTAGTTATTTAATGACTTTGTTGAATTGGCAAGTTGACTGAATTTTATGGGTATATTCACTGCAAACCCTCACGAGACTACAACTCGTCCTATAGGGTAACCCAGGGGTTTAAATGTTTGTTGTATGCGCTAAATACAACCGTGATTCCTGCAAAAGTGATTTAATATATTTTTTAATTTGTTCTTTGCTAGAGGACTAGCAAAAGTTTAGGTGTAGGGGTATTTGATAAACACATTTTTATTATAATTTTATACCGTCATTATCTATTTTTTATGAATAAAAATACCAGTAATAATTATTTTTAGCTTTAATTACAGGGTAATGAAGAATAAAGCCAAAGATCTTATCTTTCAACAAAGCCCAAAGAATTAATGAAGTATATAAGCAAAAGCCAAGTGACAAAGCCTAAAAGCCCAGTGGAAGAAGAAAAATCAGCCAACAAATCAAGAACCCATGCCATTGATGCCGGCATCGATTGTGACGCCCCTGGGTTCACACAAGGCTACAGTCCAAGGTGAAACTAAGAATGTCAAACCTGCCATGTACCACACCGTGCAATAACATGTTTCACCATCACAATTAACATCTCTCTAGTAGAGTCAACAACAGGTGTAAGTACAAAAGCAAGTAAAAGATAATACAAGTGATAACTGATGAAATGATAACAACCACATAGATATCTCATCATCCAACATATAGAAATACATAGTCAATGGCTGAAGTAGATAAACTAGAGTTCTCAATAAGCCTCAAATACAAAATGTCTAAGTAAAGGAAATAAGGCATACAGCCTTTACAACATCTAGAAAATAGTCCTCAAATGTCAAACAAAACTACAGTGGAGCTCCAAAATAAAACATAGCTAAAATAGACAGCTAAACACTAAAGTGTGTCGTCATCAACCTGCGACCCTCCGGGCTCCTGCCTCGTTACCTGAAAGGGGGAGGGACAATGAGCGTCAAAGCGCTAGCGAGCAACATCACAACCAACCCCAAGGGAACAGGGCTCGTTGTATAAGAAAATACAGATAATACATAATAAATCTAAAATCATTGATCTTACTAAAGAGGATTTTAGTATTTAGAAATTTACAACACGAGCATAGGTATGTCGGGCGAAATAATCCAAACAAGGAAACTCTAATGTATATACCTTATATCTCAAATTGTAAATCCCTAAACACCAAACCCGAGGTTCTAGTACAGAAACAATAATAAAAGAAATACAACTAATCTCAGAGCATAAATACAGTGCCATGTCATAGCCTACATGAGTATAATGTTATCATGTAATAATCTACATAAGTGTTATGTCATAAACTCCTGTGAGAAAGTCATATACAGGGTTAAGAAATATGTCCGATACAGGAACTAGATACCGTGGTTTCCAAACACATGGAATAAGTGGCAAATGTCCAACATGAGGACTGAAATGGATTATAGTCCAACACAAGGACTGAAATGGATTATAGTCCAACACAAGGACTGTGCAACAGTGAAAAGTATATGCGGAAAGATATACATATTCTAAACTCACACGCGTCTCGGTGTACATGTCTAAACTTGTGTCAAAGTTCAACTCACATGTTCAGATAAATTAATAACATTTGTAAACTAGTGTCAGATCATCGAGGCGACCCCGAAAAGCAACTCAAACAGATCAAGAATCTGTAAAACCTCTCATCGGTCGACTGATGTGTCGACCGATGACATCAGTCGACTCATATGTCGACCGAAAAGCTCAGGCAACACAGCCTCAGCTCACCAGACGACTGATCTGTCGACTGAGGAACTGAGAGAACACAATCAATCCATCAGTCGATTGATGACTGAAATTTCAGCCCGTCGGTCGACTGATCAGTCGACCGATGGACTGCAGAAACTCTGCACAGGTTGTTATTCACTCAAAAATTTCTCTAAACTCATCCCCATCAATCCCAAGCATGAAAAATACTGATATTAACATGTATGAACTAAACTGAAACATAACTTTCATGTACAAATATATAAACAAAACCATAAACATGTGTATTTATGTTTTAAAATATTTTTAAAATAAAACTCATGTTAAATCTCTTATAAAAACATTTCAGATCTAGATCTTCGATTCACAAAACGTTGGTGGGTTTTTAACATTCTGAAATAACATATCTTCCCTCTATATGCTATAAAAATCAGTCCTTTGTAAAAAAATATCATTTTTGGCTCATCAAAACTCATGAAAACCATTTGAAAATATTTAGAAAAATAGGACAAGATTGGGCGAGATGTTACTCGCCTCTGGGGTGATGAACAACTCCTGGATCTGAGAGAGAGAGGTTCCCCTTCGCTACAACGTGAAGATTTCGACGAAAATCCTCCAAGATCTTCCCCAAATCACCAAGAACAAAACTAGGGTTTGAGATAGGAAAGAGGGGGCTAAGGTTTTCTCAGATCTGAAGGTGAGAGGGATGATTTCGGGTGAAGGAGGATATATATGAACAGCTAAACCCGACCCAAACCCGAACCAAATCAAAACAGACCCGAAACCTTAAAAATTGGAAATCAGCGTATCAGTCGACTGATGTGTCGACCGATATAGTCAGTCGACTGATGTGTCGACTGATCTGGAAAATTTTAGTTTTGTGCATGTTTTGCTTATTTGCAAAACCAACGCAAAAAACTCTACACCCATACTCTCATATCATCTTAAATAACTTGTTATCATGTACATCAATGACCTCAAGCTATTTATCATAAAAGAATTATTTATTTACTAATAATTCATATATATTCATATAAAAATTTTGGGGTTCTACATCAATGGTGGCATTGATGCCAGCATCGATGGTGGCATTGATGCCAGCATTGATGCCTGCAGCAATGTCACCCATTATGTTACAATCCAAAAGCTAAAATTCAAGGGTTTATGGATAAGCATTGATCAAATGGCTCTAATTCACTAATGTATACTATAAATAGGGGTAAAGAGTGAGGGGTTGAGGGTGTGAAAAATTTTGTATCTCCATTTAGAGAGGGGGTTACTCTTAATTGAGAAGACCTCCCAAATTTATAACTTTTTGTTACAATTAATATAATAAATTTTTCACCACTTCATATTTTTTTCTCTTTGTTGGATGATGAAAATGAAGATGAAGATCAATTTGGAGGTTTGTTTTTATTTTCTCTTTTATTTCTTTTTTATTGTTTAGTAGTTTAGATTTACATTAATGTCTTGTAGTGTAGATTTACTTTCATGTCTTTACTTTCTTGCTTTAAATTCTCGTATTTAATTCTTGCAATTTATTTTGTAGTTTAGTTCTTATAATTTATTTTGTAGTTTAGATTTTATTTTCTTGTACTATTCGTCTTGAGGCTAGGACCCTCTTTGGATTAGTTTTTCTTTTTGTTTATTTTCCATTTTCTTTGATTCGCCTTGAGGCTAGAACCCTATAGGGAATTGTTTTTGCTTTAGATGTGGAATTAATACTTGTAGGAACTCTAGAAATTGCATGAAACTAGCTTTATTCTTATATGTTCATGCTTACGATATTCAACTAAAGAACTGATTGGTAGAAGGAACTATAGAATTATTATTTAGTTGTTATTGTTTTCATGAGTAATAATTTTACTTGGATGATAATTTGATAGGTTATACTTTCCTTAAGTGGTTTGATAATCTATACTTTATAAATCTAAAGTAGAATGTAAAAAAGAGAATGATTCATATCCTATAAGTGAGATTAGCTAGTGGATTCAATTTTAGATTCCTCATATCTTTAATTGAATCATCCATCTTGACTTTCTTGAATTTTCTTTTCATTCTTGCTTTTTATTTTTCCTTTGATTCTTTCTTCTCTCCTCTCAATCTCATTTTTATTGTCACTTGCATATATTCACAACAATCCTCATTTCTCCCCACAATCACACACATTCATCACTCCTAATTATCACACACATAACATAAGAACAAATTTTAATTATTTCTTACAACATCTTCCTCGTGGGATCGATAATTTTTTATATTATAACTTAATTGGTTGTACATTTGAAACTTTTGGACATCATTTATGCCCCCATCAAAGCCTCTGAAACTGATGTGCAATGACTCCTCGTCGCCAAACGTCGTAGATCTTTCCCTTGTGTCATTTTTTGCTTTACAAAGCTCTCAAAATTCACAAGAAGTTGCTCTAGGATTTTTGTGGGGAGGGAGTGGCAGCTAGGGTTCAGAAATATGATATAAAAAGAGAATTTTTGTGACAAACATAGGTATTTATAGAGGCAAACCCAATACAAACCTGTTTGACCTGAACTAGGGAACCTAGTCTGACTGGGAAAAATAGTGTTTGGTATATTGGCTGTAACGTTCTCTTCTGACCTCAGAATAAGGTTATTTAAGATGAGTTAGAAAGCTATTGAAGAGACCTACAACTTTTGTATTTTATATTTTTCCATATTCGAATTGCATATATGTGTAATACATGTATACTCTTAACTGGTCGTTTTTCGAGATTTATTCTTTGTGCATATTGTACTCGTTTCGTGCATGTTTAACTTTGTATACTCTCATATATACTCAAAATTGATCTCATATAAATTGTTAACATGTTCATGCACCCAAAAAGATATTTATCATATTTAAAACTCATTTATCAAAATTTTACGGGGTTTTACATTCACCCCCTAAAAAAATTTCGTCCCTGAAATTTCACAATCGCATCGTAAAGATTAATAATATGAGAAAAGCTCTAAGAAGGGATAATCCAGACAAGGAAACACTCCCGTACACATCTCGTACCATTAATCCCAAAATATTAAGCACAATCAATCATTTACACTTAACAATCTAGAATGTAAATAATCCCACTTAACCTCTAATTAAACGAAAGTAGTACGTCAGGTGAAAAATTCAAACAAGGAACCCCCTATATATATACCATATGTTCCTAGTAATTAGAAGCTAAGTACCAATATCCTCATCCCAGTGTTAAATATAAATGTGGCTATTTAAAAATCATCAATCATCAACAATTCATAAATAATCATTTTACCAGCTCAAACAAGTGTGGGAGTCGTGACGCATATCCTTCTCGCGCTCCCAAGAAACCTCCTCAGTTCCTTTCCGGTTCCACTGGACCTTCACTAAAGGAATGATCTTATTTCTAAGCTTCTTGTCCTCTCTAGTAAGAATGCAAATAGGAATCTCAATAGTGGTCAAATATGACTGAATCTCAATCTCCGGTGTATCAATCACCTTCTGTTGTTCCTCGTCATACAAATGCTTCTTGAGCATCAAGACATGGAAAACATCGTATACACTCGACATCGATGCTGAAAGATCTAGCCTATATGATATGGCTCCAATGCACTCAACAATCCTGAACGGACCAACGAACCTCAAGGAAAGCTTTCCCCATCTGCCAAAATGCTGAACACCCTTAATCGGTGACACCTTCAGTATAACATTGTAGGCTGTCTAAAAATTACTACAGATAGCTGATCTCCAACAAATATCGATAATAAAAGTTATAATTTGATGGCTTCCAGAAGGCTACAATTTAAAAACTTTCATGTAGATCAATGAAGGTTATAATCTGATAACCTTCACAATAACCGATGAAAAACTCTAATTCAACAGCCTTCACAATCAATATCAAGAGTTACAATCTGATAACTCTTATATTTTTAAGGAGCCAAGATGAAGGTTACAAGATGACGATCTTTGTAACACTCTAGCAAAAGAGACTACAAATTGATAGTCTCTTCAAATCAAAACACAGATATCTCTCAAATCGTAACGAATTTGGCGAAACGGATGGGAGTAAACCGAACCCTTTGGGATGGTTTTGTCGGCTCCATCTCATTGAGATATTTTATTTTTATATATAATTCATCCAATTCTAACTTACCCTTTAAAAGTTATGATATGTTCTTCACAGCAAGTCATGTTCTGAAGTCCGTCTACAAGACGAGACTTCGCCTGAACATTGGACTTCGCTTGAAGCTCACCAAGCTCATCTGAGGCTCGCCTCTACATTCCAGTGTTGAAACAATACAGCCACTACATTCACATCAACAAAGCACAACGTTTTTAACTGCTAACGCATCACAAACACAGCGTTCTTAAGCCACAGACGCAGTTCAAATTCAGCCACAGATGCAGCTCAAATCTAGTCGCTAATGCAACTTCCAAATGCTACGTTCGAACGCCATTAACGCAGCACAAACGCAACTTCTAGGCACCGAGTTCACAGCCACCGACACAACTCAAATCCACCCGCTAACGCAGCTTCCAAATCATGCGTTCGAATGCAGGTTCACACCCAGAACGCAAATCACTGCATTTGACTCATTCAAACGATTCCAAAAACCGTTTTCCACCCACGATCAGGGGAGTGGTTTAAGGGGCTGTTACACCCGATTAATGGGGTAATTAAGCCCCTTTTAAGGAGTGGATTAAGGGTCGGTTACACCCTAAAATCCCTTATAAATAGCTAAAAATTCAGCTTAGTTTGGGGTTGCTTCAGATCCTCTTTTCGGCAGCAAAGAAGAGATCTTTTGGCAGATCATAAAAGGAGCTTGAATTTTGGGGATCTAAAGGCGCTTTGAAGAAGAAGGTTGGCATCCTTCCTTCAAAAACTGAGAGCATCTTCTGGTTCGAATACAGAGATCTTAGAGCTATTATCCTTAGCTTATTAACCGATTTTCGGTTCAAATCAACTCTTTCACAGAGTTTTAAACGCAATCTAAGTTTCTAAACTCGTCAAGAGTTCTGTTCAACTACTCACGCAAGTTCTCCTCGACATCAAATCCAAAAAGAATAGACTTTGTTCTAACAAGGTGAAATGTCGGATCGTCAATGAGAAGCAAACTCGATACGAGTTTCGAGGGAAGCATCTCATCGACACCAAGAAGAACCCAGGTTAAACAAAGGGAAAGATCTCCATCGATTTTTCTCTCTTTTATAAATTAGAAAACTGATCGAGAAGATTTGTAATTTCTTTTCTAAGTCTATTAGAAAGAACTTGTATCGAGAGAATTGTAATTAATTATTTTTTTAGCTTATCACAGAGAATAATACAAATTTAATTCTCAATTTTCTTTTTCTTTCCCACTAAACAAAAGATGGCGACTCTACTGGGGACTAGCTTTTTCACCAATGAAGAAGTGGTGGTGCAATCTGACACCAAGCTCGCTGGAACGACTGTTGAAACTCTATCATCGAGTTCGATCAAGCCAAGTATCAGGAGTTACTCTCCTCTGGATCCCTTAGCCCTAAGGCTATGCGCAAGATCCACAAAGTTTTTAAGGAGACTAAAGCTCCAGTTGTGACCGACTCGTCGAAGGACTATCTCCCATGGGGGTTGCACCGTTCATACAGTCCCCTCTCTGAAGGAGAAGACTTAGCTTTGGCTAAACTAGTCGATCGAGTTGAAGGTTCCATGCCCGTGACTAAACATCGGGTATCAGGTCACAAGAGGCTTATCATCATGACTAACCTGATCAGTACAGATGGTGACGTCACTGCAAAATCCTTAAAACATACTAAGAAGAACGTCGCTAGACGAAGGAGAACATCTCGATGAAAAGCACAACTCCGAGAAAGCCGATCTCTTAACCAATGAGAGCCTTTCGTTTGTGAGCCGAAACACGATCATGAGCTCTACGTACGTTTCTATTTTGAAACGAGAGCCTCACGTTCATGAGCCCAAACGAGAATCTCGTGTGAACCAAGTTGAACGTAGCCCTCAGTGGCATGTTATGCAACCAAAACAAGGCCCTTAGAGGCATGTTTTACAATCAAAATGTAGTCCTCAGGGGTGCGTTATTCAAGAAGAATGTAGCCCTCAGTAGGGCTGTAACTTGAAAACCGATAACTGAAAAAATAACCACACCAAAGCCGAACCATAATCGAAAAAACCGAGGAAAGAAAAAACCGCACCAAACCGCAAAAAAATAACTGAAAACCGAAAGGTTTGGTGTGGTTTTGGTTTCGGATGTTTTGAAACCGAAACCGAACCGAAAAACCGATTATATATATTGTAAGGAAATTATATTATTTATAGATATATATTATTAATATACATAAAATTTTATGTAGAAACTTCAAACTTGGGCTTAAATGAAGCCAAAAAAAAGGATGGCCTTGGACTGCGTTCCAATATTACTACATAGTCTACATTAGACTTTAATTATATTTCTAGGGCTTCTGAGAATCTGAGTTCTCGTCCATCGTCCCCAAAGTCCTAAACCCAATGAGCTTTTGGTCCTTCGTGCTCCGTCTCGTCCCCTCTCGTCCATCGCCCTTAAATCTAGGGTTCTCCCGTCCATCGGCCCTAAATCTTGGGTTCTCTCGTCACCGGTAAAGAAATCTCTTCTGTCACGTGGTACTGTAGCTTTCCCTTTCCCCAAATGTTGGTCGTGGAGGAGCTTGCTACTGAACTTGAAGTGCTGATCTATCATCTTCATGTTTCTGCTATTCTAGTTTTTCATCGCTTTTTTTTCTTTTCGAAAACTATTATGTGGCATTGTGGGCTGCCCTTTTTCATTTTTTTCTTTTTTTTCTTTTCGGAAATGGTTATGTAATATGAGACATTTCTACTTCTACTTTCTAGACTTGTTTTCTTTATAGAATAACCGAAAAAACCGATATAAACCAGAGAAAAACCAAACCGAACTAAACTGAACACAATTGGTTTATGAAAAAATAAGTGAAAAACCAAACCGAACCGAACCGAAAAAATAGATTGGTTTGGTGTTCGGTGTCACCTATTAACCGCACCATTCAAACCGATTAACAGCCCTAGCCCTCAGGCCTGCATCTCACCTTCAGAACGCAGCCCTCAGGCCTGCATTTTACCTTCAAAATACAACCCTCAGGCTTGCATTTTACCTTTAGAATGCAGCTCTCAGGCCTACATTTTACCATCAGAACGCCGCCCCCAAGACTGTGTTAACCAGCCAGAATGCACCTCGCAGAGGCGCGTTTCAGTAGCAAAACGCAAACCTTAGTCTTGTGTTCTTTAATCTAAACACGACCATCGTGTTCCTTCTTCAAGACCCGATGTGATTCGTCGTTTTAGAAAAGATTAACATGGATTTAAGATCCATGTTCACCTAGAACCAGTCCCATCTACTGATGGACAGGGGGTTCCTGCTTTAACCTCACATTCAGTGAGAAATGCTTCCCAAGTCTCCGATTTAAGGGAACTTTTATTAAGAGAAAGACCGGTACAACAAGCCACTCATTCAAGTCAATGAGCGGCTTATTTTTATGGCCCTCTCAGAATGCCAATGTTATGCTTTTGTACCTAGGCGATCAATGTTCGACCAATTGACAAGTGTTGCTTGACCAAGCAAGTGACAACGTCATTACAAGAAGAAGCTTTTAGCAACTGAGTATCCTGGAGTCACTATTAAAGTGATCGGTAAAGGGAAGTCGTCACTCCCTAGTTCTGATGAGTCAGAGATGGATCGTTCTCCAAGTGTAGAGAAATCACTAGCGTGTTTGAAGGAATCTACCAACGTACTCGGACACGAACAAGAGCCATTCCCCCTATCAACTATCAGAGATTGGCTAGAGGAACTACATCCGATGGTGAGAATTCAACTATCACAGAGTCTCAATCCTCTAGCTCTTTCGTAGAACATGAGAGCTCCGCCTATATGATAGGAGACCATGAAGAGACTTGATGAGCAGCAAGCCATGATCAAAGCACAATAGGAAGCCATCAATGAACTCCAGATCCTGATGACTCAATATGTTGTAGATAAGGTCAAATCTCAAAAGACAAATTTAGCGCTAAGGCAAGAATCTTCCCGAAGAGGAAGAACATCTTCATCACGACCTCACAGAAGCAAAGGGAAGGGAAAAGTGGTTGATGGTGCTGCTTCTGACCAAGAAGCCCACAACCTGGAATCTTCCTCTTATGAAGGAAGAGAGACTGAGAATGAGCAGAATCTCTAGTCTGTCAAAATGGAAGAATTGAAAGCCCACCTCAATGCTATTTCTAATAGAAGCGAGCTCTAAAATGAGGGAATTGTTAGGCACTATCATGCTGAATGGGATACAGCCCCTTATCCTCTAAAGTTTGAGGTCCCGATGCTATAAACTTTTGACGTTACGGGATCACCGAATCAACATATCTATCATTTTAAGTCATATACTGGGAATATGATATCAAATGATACTATACTGGCTCGATTGTTCATTGGCACCCTGAAGGGAGTTGTCTTTGAATGGTTCATGAAACTGGCTGCTGAATGTATCTAAAAGTGGGTGGATCTAGAGAGACTTATCCTATCAAGATTCTTTGAAGAGGATACAGAGTCTCCATCCATACCCTTCTCGTCACTAAGCAGAAGAAGAAGGAGCCCGTCAAAGCCTTCGTCAAGAGGTTCCGAAGCATGGCTCTTCGATATTCGTCAGGTATGACACAGTCTATCTTAGTGGAGACCTGTCGACACAACTTACAGACCAACCTTTTAGCACAAATAAGGGTTGTAGAATGCCGTTCCTAGAGACAACTAATCTCACAAGGCGAACATGCTTAAAAAATTATTGTCGGGGTCAAAGCCGAAGAATAAAGTAGGCATAATCAACCTGAGCAATGAGATCAAGCCCAATCTTCTCAGACAGAATGAGAAGATACTACGGCCACTAAAGCCAATCCTCTTCAATAGGATGGTAGGTCCAGAAAGCTATCATGTTAACAGTTAACTCTGATAGCCAAACTCTTCAGATAATAGTCTGTTGTGTGACGTATTCCAATCATAGTCGTTATACTCCAATGTCACTGAACGACTTGACGAATAGTGACCCACTAGGCGATGTGTCATGTCCTACCCCTTTTTCCCCTGCACTTATTCAAGACTGGGGATTGGTTTATTTGTGGTCCATTGGATTATGAGTAATAAATTTTCTGAGTTGTCATATTCAATAGAATACGTATTGTCATGTTCAATAGAATACATCTATCAACCATAAAATCCACAAACCTCGTCACATTAACATCACACCTCTAATAATCCACTTATCAATCCTCTTTAATAGTATGATAAGTCCTCAAAGTTGCTCCGATCGTAACAAATTCCTATCACGTTAATATTACACCTTTGACAATCAACTTATCAATTCTCTTCAATAGGATGATAAGTCCACAAAGTTGCTCTAATCACAAAAAATTTCTTTCATGTTAATATTACACCTATGACAATCAACTTATCAGTCCTTATCAATAGAATAACAGGTCTTCAAAATTGCTCAAATCGTAATCTTCCCCATCAAGACGCTAAGTCTTCAAAATTTTGTTCAAATCACAAGTACAAATTCCTGTCATGTTAATATCACACCTCTGACAATCCACTTATCAATCCTCTTCTATAGGATGATAAATCCTCAAAGGTGCCCCGATCGCAACAAATTCTATCATATTAATATCACACATCTGACAACCAATCCTTTAATCACGTTAACATTAAATCTCTGATGATGTCATGTTAACATTACACCTCTGACAACCAACTTATTGACTTTCTTCATTAGAGCGATAGGTCTACAATCTTATCACGTTAACAAAATACCTATGACAATCAAATTATCAACTCTTCAAAATAGCGATAAGTCCATAAACCTGTTAAGATAACATCACACCTCTGACGACCAAATCAACTTAACGACTCTCCTCAATAAAGCGATAGGTCCAAAATCTTATCACGTTAACAGAACACCTCTAACAATTAACTTATCGACTCTCTTCAATAGAGCGATAGGTCCACAAATCCGTCAAGTTAACATCACACCTCTGACAACCAAATCAACTTATCAACTCTCTTCAATAGAGAGATATGCCTATAAAATACTATTAGGTTAACATCACACCTCTAACAGTCAACCCCCTAATAAACTTGTTAATCCTTTTTCAATAAAAATAGCAAGTTTTTATTACAAAATCCTTAGCGGATTAAAGATTTCCTAGAATTATCTTAGTGATAATGAAGAAAATTTTAGAATTTTACTCTAAGTAAAAATTCATGTCAAGTTAATACTACACCTCTGGCACTTCTAACTTTATTTAAGTATTTTAAGTGAAAACATAACACGGGAAGAAACAACGACAAAGCCTACGTATTCAATATCATAGCATGTTGTTATTAATAACACTAGAATCCATACCTTACACACATGGGAGACTTTATCTTAATCCCTAATTAGAGATAAACATACACCTAACACGCGTCGACGGTTAGTCTTTCCCCGTGAAAATAACAAAAGCCTACGTGTTCAATACCATAGAAGGTTATTATTAACAACACCAGAATCCATGCCATACACGCATGTGGAACTTTATCTTGATCCCTAATTAGAGATAAGTCTATATTTGACACATACTGTCGGGTGGCCAATTCCCGCAATAATGGCGAAGTCTACGTATTCAACATCGTAGCACCAAAAATCCATGCCTTTCACGCATGGGGGAATTTATCTCAATCCCTAATTAGAGATAAGCCTACGCCTAACACGTGTTGCTGGATAGTCCATTCCTGTAAAATTAACAAAGTCTATGTATCCGGCACCATAGCATTGAGTTTAAGAGAGTTCATTATTTTAGCACAACGTTACATGTGGAACGGACTTAGACAATCTACATGCTAGCCCGACTCAAATAGTAGTCAGTTAAGGATTATCAAATCCGTTGATGGCTGAGGGTTTGCCAAAAATCCTATGAATATTTGCGGTCCCATCAGCTGAATAGATGTGAGCCGTGACGTGATGTTTGAGAGCTTCTACATAGCTTGTACCATCGTTATAGTTTCTCTTCAAAGCTCATGCTCACACGGGTCATGCATCGCAAATCCCTTCAAGCAAGATACCTTCAAAGTGGGTGCAGAGAACAACTCCTTTATAACAAGGAATCAATAGCCTCAAGATCAGAGTTGAGATCTAAAGTATTTTAAAATTTTATCCCAATCAACTTTAAACTTTCGAAAACTTTGGAGGGGATTCTGTAGGCTGTATAAAAATTATTGTAGATAGATAATCTCCATCAAACACTAATGATGGAAGTTACAATTTGATGGCTTTCAGAAGGCTACAATTTAAAAACTTTTACTAGATCGATAAATGTTACAATCTGACGACCTTCACAATAACCGATGAAAAGCTCTAATTCAACAGCCTTCACAATCAATATCGGGAGTTACAATCTGATGACTCTCATATTTTCAAGGAGCCAAGACAAAGGTTACAAGATGATGATCTTTGTAACGTTTTAGCACAAGAGACTACAAATTGACGGTCTCTTCAAATCAAAATGCAGATATCTCTCAAACCGTAAGGAATTTGGCAAAATGGATGGGAGAAAACTGAACCCTCTAGGATGGTTTGGTTGGCTTCGTCTTATTGAGATGGTTTATTTTTATATATAATTCATCCAATTCCGACTTACGGTTTGAAAGTTATGACCTGTTCTTTGTAGCAAGTCATGTTCTGAAGTCCGTCTGCAAGACGGGACTTCGCCTGAACATTGGATTTTGCCTAAAGCTCGCCAAGCACGTATGAGGCTCACCTCAGTGTTCTAGAGTCGAAACAATGCAACCACTACGTTCTCATCAACAAAAGCAGCGTTTTCTACCACTAACATAGTAGAAATGCAATGTTCTTAAGCCACATATGCAGTTCAGATTTAGCCGCGAACGCAGCTCGAATCCAGCTGCTAACATAGCTTCCAAACACTATGTTCGAATGTCACTAATGCAGCACAAATGCAGCTTCTAGGCACTACGTTCACAGCTGCTGATGCAGCTCAAATCCAGCCGCTAACGCAGCTTCCAGACCATGCGTTCGAACGCAGGTTCACACCCAGAATGCAAATCACTGCGTTTGACTCATTCAAACGGTTCTAAAAACCGTTTTTCACCCACGATCAGGGGAGTGGGTTAAGGGGTTGTTACATCTGATTAATGGGTCAATTAAGCCCCTATTAAGGAGTAGATTATGGGGTGGTTACACCCCAAAATCCTTTATAAATAGCTAAAAATTTAGCTTAGTTCGGGACTGCTTCAGATCCTCTTTTCGGCAACAAAGAAGAGATCTTTTGGAAGATCATAAAATGAGCTAGAATTTTTGGGATCTAAAGGCACTTTGAAGGAGAAGGTCGGCATTCTTCCTTCAATAACCGAGAGCATCTTCTGCTTCAGTAACAGAGATCTTAGAGCTGTTATCCTTGGCTTATTAACCAATTTTTGGTTCAAATTAACTCATTCACAGAGTTTTAAACTCATTCTGAGTTTCTAAACTCGTCAAAAGTTCTGTTCAACTGGTCATGCAAGTTCTCCTCTGAAAGCACCCTAGAGGGGAGGGGGGTGAACATGGTATAACTAATCTAATCCGATATTAATGCTAATATATAACTTAATAACAATTATATCTTAGCAAGATTGATATATAATAAATTATTTGTAAGGATATGTAAACTAAGGGTAAATAAACATGAAATGATATTAGACAATATAAAAACGATAGTGGATATATGAACAATGCAAACACAAGAAAATAATCACGGAGTTCGGTCCTTCTGACCTACGTCTACGCTCCCAACTCCCGGGGAGAATCCACTATCACAACGGGTTTTCAAAGTTCACCCAAAAATGTTTACACCTCACACTCGATTGTCTAGCTCACTGAAAAATTTACAACTCACACTTGTAACAACACAAATACCACCTCAAGTATTGGCCTCTCACGTGTCACCTTTCTCAAGTGTTTGGAATTACGACCTACCTCTAGACTTTACCACCGACCCCACTCCTCTTAGAATTGACCACGTCTCTCACCTCTACACTTCTCTTGGTGTATTTGTGCAATACAATATGACCTCACAAATAAAAGCTCCACAAAAAATGATTTGTACTCTAAACAAGGTGAGAACTCAATTAAGCCCATACTTAAGAACCACTCACCACAACCAAAATCATACTTAATGTGAAATACTAAAAGCTCAAAGGTTTTGTGTGTTCAATGAGTAAAAATCAAACTAAACTCAATATGAAAATCTAGCTTATAGAAATGATAAACAATAAACAAAATAAATACAAAGCTAGAATTGAGTTTAGAAAAACTTCTCTAAAACAAGAGAGATGGAGATGTGAACTTGAAAGCTCAAACCAAAGTTGATCTCTTCTTCTTGTGAAATAATCTTCAGAAACCAAACTTGTACACAAACACTTAAACAATCTTAAAACACCATTTTAAACTTATTTAAAACTCTCTTGATTACCCTCAGAAGTTTGAGGATATGTGGTATATATAGTACCAATGAAACAAACCCCAAAACTTAGAGAAAACCAAGGAAAAAGACAAAAAACAGAAACCTGAAAATTAGGAAAAACTAGCCGTTATAGGCTGTCAGCTGACTAATAAACAGTATCAGTCGACTGATTAGCTGACCGTTATAGGCAACTCACAGCTCATCGGTCGACTGAAGAGCTCATCAGTCGACTGATGACCTTATTAGTCGACTGATAGTTTATCAATGGTAAAAACAGAAACTTTTGCACTTTCCAGACGAGTTCATCAGTCGACTGATAAAATTTATCAATCGACTGATAACAGTTTATCAGCCTAAAATGAATAGTAAAACTGATTTTCAAGTGGTTTTAAAAAATAGCAAATAAATTTTAAAAAACATAAAACTTTGGAAAATATTATAAACATGATAATAAACATGTTACAAAAAGTATTTTTGGAATTGCACCTCCCAAATGAGAAATCTCTTCATTTTGCAAAAAGGTCCAAAACATGAAAACTAAACAAGACATGTTTTTGACAGAATATTTTAAACAAACTTTTGAAACTTTGTAAAGTGATTTTATAGACTTGATAAAAGATATAAACTATAGTTGTTAACTTTATAAACCAAAAACACAATATTTTTCAAAATACAATAGAATATGAACATATGAATATATATATGAATATATATTTGTTTCATATATATATAACTAAACTAAAATAACTTATCCACATGAAACCAAACATATTAAAGAAGGAATTTTTGAAATATCAGTTTGTATTTGTGAAAACTTACTATTTTGCAAAACTTGTAAATACATGTGTACATAAACTTCTTGATTTTTTACTTTTGAGTTAAATAATATTTTGTTACCTTATAAAATAATTTTATAGACTTAATAAAAGATGTATATAATGATTGTTAAGTCGAAAAACCAATAACTCAATATTTTTTCAAAAGCACTCAAAAACAAGAATTGTGTGTATGTGTGATATTGAGCTTAAAGTATTAACATACAAGTATAAACACCTAAATTAAAATATACCCAAGATGTCTAGATCCTCAATAAGCTCTTCTTAGTAAACTTTACGAATGAAGCTTTATCTTGAATATGACTTGATTTGTAAATGACTTCATACCGATATTCCACCAACCTTAATTTGATGTAATCATTTAGGCTCAATCCATCCAACATCCAACTTATTGTTTTTCTAGAATACCATATAAGAAAACATAAATACTAGACAAATAACAGTAGGAATTATTTGCAATCATCAAAGAAAGATTAGGGAGTAGGCTTATAAACATGAGGCCAACATCCTTGACATCAAATCCAAGAAGAATAGACTTTGTTCCAACGAGGTGAAACATCAGATCATCAACGAGAAGAAAACACAGCACGAGTTTTGAGGGAAGCATTTCAGCGACACCAAGAAAAACCCAGGTTAAACAAAGGAAAAATATCTCCATCGATTTTTCTCTCTTTTGTAAATCGAAAAACTGATCGAGAAGATTTGTAATTTCTTTTCTAAGTCTGTTAGAAAAAAGTTGTAACGAGAGAATTGTAATTAATTCTTTTTCTGAGCCTGTTAGAGAGAATAATACAAATTTAATTCTCAATTATCTTCTTCAAATTTTCCTACCAAACAAACATAATCTCCAACCTGAAACTCCAAAGGTCATCGTCTCTGGTCTGTGTAGCTCTTTTGCTGACTCTGAACAGTAAGAATACGTTGTCGAATCAATGCTACCTTCTTTGTAGTTTGCCTCACAAGTTCTAGCCTAAGTAATAACCCGTCCTCCAGCTCTGCCCAACAAATAGGGGATCTACAAGGTCTCCCATACAACGCCTCATGCGGTGCCATACCTATCGTCGCCTAATAATTGTTATTGTAGGCAAATTCAATTAATGAATTGTGATCCGTCTAGATGCCCTAGAAATCAATGATGCATGTCCGCAACATATCCTCCAATACCTGGTTTACTCTCTCCGTTTGGCTATCTGTCTACGGGTGAAAAATACTGCTATATGATAACTGGCTGCCGAACAAATTTTAAAAACTCCCCTAGAAATAGGATGTGAAAACTGAGCCTCAATCTGAGACAATCGTCTCTGGTACTCCATGCAAATGAACTATCTCTCGGATGAAAATCCTAGTATAAGTCTCCGCCGTATAAGTCGTCTTCACCAGTAAGAAGTGTGTCGACTTTGTCAAGCGATCAACTATCACCCAAATGGAATCATTCCCCTTGCTTGACCTTGGCAAACCTATAATAAAACTTATAGAAATATCTGCCTACTTCCACTCAGGAATGGGTAAAAGCTATAGGGTTTCTATAGGTCTTTGATATTCTTCCTTCACTTGCTGGTAGGTAAAGCACTTAGCTACATACTCCGCAATCTCCTTATGCATGTCACTCCACCAAAAATGTCGTCCTTATATATTTTGATTGTGCCTGGATGCACTGTGTACCTAGTGCGATGTGCCTCATCAAATAAATCTTTCTTCAACTATGGATTATCCGGTATAACTAACCAGCCCTTCATTCGAAGGCCTTCATCTGCTCTAATGGTCTAATCAGCCTTAGGTTCTTTGGAAATCTCCCCCTTTCGGGTTTGAATCCAAGAGTCCTCCAGCTGAGCAGTGACCACTCTATCAGCCCATGACGACTGCACGACCATAGCTCCCAAAAATTCACTACTCCCACCAATCTCTAGTCTAAAATCAAACTGGCTAAGGGAGTGAAAATCTCGATACAACGAGTAACTCAAAGCTGCAAGCCTGTGGCGATGCTTCCTACTCAATGTGTCCGCTACAACATTCACCTTTCCTGGATGATACTGAAGAGAAAACTCATAATCTTTTATGAATTCAACACATCGTCGCTACCTCTAGTTGAGTTCCTCCTAAGAGAAGAGATACTTCAAACTCTAGTGGTCGGTGAACAGCTCAAACTGCACTCCATAGAGATAATGTATCCATGTCTTCAGTGCGAAGACCATTGCTGCTAGCTCTAAGTCGTGTGTGGAGTAGTTTTACTCATGAGTCCTCAACTGCCTTGAAATATAAGCTACTACTCTCTTGGTCTGCATCAAAACACCTCCTAGACCTGATAACGATGCATCTATGTAGACAACAAAACTCTTATCACTGCTCGGGATAATCAACACCGGCGTTGTAGTCAACTTAGTCTCTTATGTCTCAAATGCCTTCTAGCACTCCGGTCCCAAAACAAACTGTACAACCTTCTTCGTTAGGCCTGTCAATGGGTAGCAATCTTTGAGAAGTTGTGGATGAACTTTCTGTAATAGCCTGCCAAATCCAAAAAGTTACGAATCTCTGTAACAGTCTTCAGCGGCTTCCAATTAAGTATTGCCGCTACCTTAACTAGATCTACTGCAATGTCCTCTCTGCTGATGACGTGGCCCAAAAATCTGACCTCGAATAATCAAATTCTAACAGTTGATGTCTAGGTTTATATTCATAGCAAAAGAAGTGAGAAAGAAGATCAAAAGATGAGCAGTAAGACCAATATTGATTATTTCACAGTTTTGATAACACTGTCTTATTAGAAGCCATATGTGAAATTTAGAAATTCAAAAGAAAGAGAGAATATCTAATAAAAATGGTCGCACTAGAAATCAGGATGTTATTTCATCCAAAACCACGTCCTACATCTAGCCCAAAAAAGAGCATTTTGTAAACTCGAAATAAATAAATAAAATCTAAAGTAATATTTTTACCTAAATTTCGAAAATTAGCTTAAAACTAGAAACTATCTTTCTACTAAGATTCAGAATCCTCTACATCAAATTTGAGACAAAACATACACCGTTTATTCCTTGAAATTTGACGGTCAAATCCTGCCCAAAAAAACAAAAGAAAAAGAAAATTATTGACCATGATATTGAATACCATAATAACAAAATTTTGCTAGTTGGAGGGACATCAATTTAACTTGGCAAACTCATTGATCCAAAAGATTTTGGAATTGGTCCAAATACGATGAAGCTGCCTCTAGCTTTTAGGAAAAAAATATCCTATCTTTTTTTCTTTTCGGGTAGGTTTTCATCATCCAATTCAGAGAAATAAATAAAGTTCATTTTGGCTAGAAATTGATGTGAAGGATTATGTTTTCTTGTACAATGATATTTTCTAGTTTTGTGTTTTTCCTATTTGTGGTTAAAAATATATATATTTATTTTACTTTCAACTCTATAAAAATTTCTTTTCTATATGCACATGTATAGTTTTTAAAAATAAAACCCTAGTTTATCTACATATGGAATACTTATCTGGTGTTTTCTCTTTTTTCCGTACATGTTTATATATTATAGTTGGGTTACAACCTTAGCAGGACTGCTTTAATTTGACACATGTGACCAAAAGTGTGACTCTTCTTTTAAGAACACATGAATATGAAATGCAGTTGTAGAACATGTTGGAGATGCGTTCATGAAGAAGCCAACTAGCAGAAGCCCAAATGAGAGTCAGAAAGGTGTGGTGACTTGTAATGAAAAATAGATAATATTTCCCAATTTGTAGGTCAGATTCAAAAAGATAACATATGAAAATCGTGTATTTTTTCGAGGTAGAGTTAGCTAACCTATTGAAGTTCTAGTTGTCTATGTCTATTTTAAAAAATTCCCTATAGATTGAGAGATATTAGATTTTATGTTAGTTTTTTGCTATTTTTGATAATAACATATGTGTCACTTTTGATTAGGAAACAAATTCAGTTTTATAACAGATTTGATTGATTGGTATTCTTAATAATAGGGAGTCTTGTTAGGTAGTTTTGTTTTTTTCCCCTGGTAATTTTTGTCATAGTAGAAGTACTATATTTTTATCAATAAAATTCATTTTTTAATACTTCTTTGTGGATTCAAAGTTCAATTTGGAGAATGTTTTTCATCAATTTTTAGAAGACAACTAGGTGAATTTTAAAAAAATACCCATAGGGTATAATCATCCATATATTACCACATTAATATAATTAATATACGTTATACTAATTATAATATGGGTTTTACTAACTTTAACATTATTAATATGGTATTATTCTTATTATAGATGTAAAACCTATATTAAAATTAGTATAACCTATATTAATATGGTAATATATGGATGATTAAACCCTATGGGTATTAGATTTTTTTTTCCCGCGGTTAGTTTTAAGCAAAGCCGAGACCAGTTTATAAAGCAGATCGTATTTCTCTTCCTAAATGTGAAGTGACTTTGAAGTTTTGTGAATGAATCCATTCATTATGATGTCTATGTTGGGGTCAAATATTGGTGACATTTGGAGCTTCATTTTAGAAAGCAGTGTTGGGCTGGTAGCTTGTTTTTGTTAGTGTAAGTGTGAGACGAGTCGTACGTGTAACAGAGCGTGTTCTGTGTTTGATGAGTCGCATTCTTAGGGGTGTTTGGTTCAATAGTGAGCAAGAATAGGATTCCTATCAAATCTATAAAAAATTAATGACAATTTTATGTTGTTATGAAATATTGTGGAATCCTATTTTTACCTTTCTATGTTTGTTTCACAACAAGAAAATATAGAATCCAACTATGACGCCCCTAGGTTCACACAAGGCTGCAGTTCAAGGTAAATCCAAGAATATTGATACGGCATAAACATGTACCAAAAATATTACAAGTGCACAACCGTGTCAAGTTATAGTATAAAGATATCGATCCACGAGGAAGGTGTTTTGTAGGAGAAAATATAAAATCGGTTTTTATGTTGTGTGCGTGACAAAAAGGAGTGATGAGTGAATGTGGTTGTGGAGAGATAGAGAGAATGAAAATGATTATGTAAATGAATATATTTAAGAGTGGAAGTGATAATATAAATGTGATCAACAAGGCAAGAAGGAAAAATTAAGAACAAATAAAAATCAAGAATGTAAAGATAGCGGATTCAATTAAAGATATGGGTAATCTAGAATTGAATCCACTTCTTAGAAAAAGGTGATTTCCTAGAGGGTTCTAACCTAAAGGCGAATCAAAAAAAATAAAAATAAACAAAAAGAAAAACTAAACCCAATAGGGTTCTAGCCTCAAGGTGAATAGTATAAGAAATTAAAATCTAACTACAAAATAAATTGTAAAATCTAAACTATACAATAAATTGTAAGAATTAAATACAAGAAAATAAATCTACTCTATAAGCATGAAATAAATCTAATTTATAAGCATGAAATAAATCTACGGCAAGAGGGTTCTAGCCTCTTGGCTATTTAAATAAGAAAATAAAATCTAATTACAAGCATGAAAATAAATCTAAACTATTAAGCAATAAAAGAGAAATAAGAAAAACAAACCTTCAAATTAATCTCTATCTTCATCTTCATCTTCATATTCATCATCCAACAAAGAGAAGAAAAGAAAAATTTAAAGTGGTGAAAAAATTATTTTATTAATTGTAATAAAAGCTACAAATTTGGAAGGCCTTCTCAATTAAGAGTAGCCCTCCTTTTCAAAAGAAGTTATAAAAATTTTCACACCTCTAACACCTCACTCTCAACCGCTATTTATAGTAAACATTAGTGAATGAGAGCCCTTGGATCAAACTTGAGCCACAAGAATGCAATTTCGGCCGTTGATGAAATCTGGATGACTTCGCATCGATACAGGCATCGATGCCCGCATCGATGCTCCAATAAAAATTCTGACTTCACGGTTAGCTTCGTCTCATCGAGATAGGTGATTTTTATATATTATATGTTAAATTCCGCCTTTCGGATTGGGATATATCGTCGTTTCTTTACGGCCAACTATCTTGAATACAATTTTTTTCATATTTAATTTTTTTATTTTCTCCGGCTTCTATAGGCTACTCAGCTTGATTCTGGGCTTGAGCTTTTTGACTCTTGCTTGTGTTCTTCATTTAATTCATGGGTTTTTGTTGAGATAAGAGATCTTAGGCTTTATTCTTCACTAACCTGCAATTAAAGATAAAAACAATTATTAATAGCATATTTATTCATATAAAATAGATAATGAGGGTATAAAATTATAATAAAATATGATTATCAAATACCCCCACACCTAAACTTTTGCTAGTCCTCTATCAAAGAAAGAAAAATGAAAGAAAATCTAACTCACTTTCGCAGGATTCGCGGTTGTATTTAGCACATACAACAAGCCTTTAAACCCCTAGGTTACCCTAGTGGACGAGTTGTAGTCTCGTGAGGGTTTGCAGTGAATATACCAACAAAATTCGGTCTACTTGCCAAATTAAAGAAGTCAGTAAATAACTAAATTCACTTGATAACTTTACACAATCTAATTGAAGCTAGTTATCACTCAAGAAAACGTTTTTATAAATAACTTGAAGGTAAATTTCCTAGAAAATCTTCTCATTATAGCAATATA
>BQKN01065641.1:756164-796142 GCA_022839385.1 Asparagus kiusianus | reverse complement strand
TTTTTTTAACTCTTTCTTCCTTGGTGATTTTTTCTACTTTAACGGGTTTTCTAAGCGACCATTTAACGAGTTTTGGGCCAATGGATCCCAACCCAATTGAGCTTAGGTCATTAAGTATGGAAATACTCCTTGGGTTTAATTACTCGGTCAACTTAGGCTTTATAAGATAGAATCACCTTGAATTTAAGAGTTTTTTTCTTTTGGTGCCCATTTTTCGCACTCTTCTTTTGTAATTTTTTTTATAGGTATATGTATATATATTCTGAAAAAATATGTAAGTCAAGACACTTTGAAAAATTATTTTTAAATCTAAGCTAAGCATGCATAAATTCCATTATTTTAAATAAAAATCTAAGTTAAGGCTTAAGTGAAGTATACTACTTTGAAAATTATTTCTTGAGAAATTTATTTAGAATTATCATAAAAGGTAAACTTGAGTAAATAACAAACTAGAGATTAGAAAATTTAAAATTTATCAAATAAATCAATTATTACATAACTCTATCAATTTGGCAAGTGACGATATTTTTATAAAAATTTTCAAGGAAAAGGAAAAATTACAAAAATGCAACTAAAAATGTAAAATAAAGAGAAAAAAATAACTAATTCCCACTGCTACACCTAAATTTTATATTGTCCTCAATGCAACTCTATGATGCACAAAGTAAAGCAGATAAGAAGTGAAATACTTATATTTGATCAGCTGATAAAAATCTGCAATCACCTTTGGTCTGAGGAGGATGAAATCAAAAATTTATTATTCTCTTCTTTTTTTTTTCTTTTTTTTTACAACTGAACAAGAAACTCTCAAATGAGAGAAGAATAAATTCTTTTTATTATTCTGAAATAAACAAAACAAATAATACAGAATGAAGTGTTCAACACGAAGAGCTCGTATTCTACATTGAATCCTACATTATTATTGAAAATTCTTCCCCGAATTTTAAATAAATTCAGAATGATATAATCAATAATGTGAAATTCTAAGCATTTCGGGGTGTTCAATAATTCTTGCAACAAAGTAAGGTAGGTATTATTGGTGTCATGCATTTTGCATTTCTTAATGAACTTAGACTCTTGTACTGTGATGTTTTGTTTTCTAACAACCAATTCTTCTGTAGAGTTCTGAAAATTTGGTTGTTGATTATTCTCCAAGAATCTAACTTCATCAAGAAAGATTTCTTCAAAATTTAATTTAAAGCAGCAAATGTTTAACACAGTTTCATTATTCTCAAGGACCTGATCTGCTTCTTCTAAAAACTCAAACTCTTCGTCAAAAATTTCCTCAAAACTTAAATCAGACTCTTCTTCTTCTTCTTCTGACCTTTCCTGAATATAATTTATTTCTAGAGGCTGAATATTTGGCTGGTCTCTTGGATTAAAAATATTAAGATCAGCAGTCAAATTCCGAAAGGACAGCTTCATTTGATCAGTTCTACAGTTGATGAGAGCATTAGAAGTGGTTAAGAAATATCGTCCTAAGATGACAGGTATCTGTCCTTTGGGATTGGAAACAGGCTGTGTTTGCAAGACTACAAAATCTACTGGAAAAATAAAATCTCCAACCTTAATCAGAACATCCTTTAACTCACCTATATGGACCTTAACAGATCTATCAGCCAACTGTAAGGTGCATTTGGTTGGGTTCAGTACACCTAGACCTAATTGCTGGAAGACTGAATATAGAAGTAAATTGACACTGGCCCCTAAGTCTAAAAGCGTCTTATCAATATGAGTATTACCAATGATACATGAAATGATGGGGGAATCTGGATCTTTACGTTTTAAAGATATGAGATTTGATAGCATTTCACTGATATTGGTGGCTAAAAAGACTTTCTTTGGAACATTTATTCTCCTCTTCTTAGTGCATAACTCTTTTAAAAATTTAGCATAAGATGGAATTTGTTCAATTACATCTAAGAGAGGAAAGTTGACCTTAACCTGCTTGAATGTTTCTAGGATCTTCTCCTCCTGAGGAGAGTGTTTCCTAGGCCTGAGTCTATCTGAAAAGGGAGCAACTGGTCTAAATCTATCAAAAGCAGGCTCAGGTTCGGGTTCAGGTTCTTAGTCATCTAAGGGGGGTGATTGTTGAATAGATTCATCAGAAGGAGAAGGAGAAGGAATTTTTATTAAATCAAAAGTTTGACTTGGAGGAGTTCTCACTTGATTATCGACCTGTCTACCTGATCGAAGTGAATGGATTGCATTCACTTGAGCTTCATAGGATGAACTGTATCCTGTGTCTTTAGGGTTGACCATGGGTTGACTCAAAAATTTTCCTTTCTCTCTTTCACTCACGGCACTAGCTAGTTGACCAAGTTGGGATTCTAATCTAGGTATACCTTGAGTGTTGGAGTTGACCATTTGTCCAGTTGATTGCATGAATGAATTCAGAGTGCTAGACGTTTGAGTCAACATATTCGTGGTTTGAGTGGAGGCCTTAATTATGGTTTCCAAACCTCTTTCCAAGACATTGAGACGGTTATCCTGATCTGGATTGTGATGGCTCTGAATTATAGCTTGATGAAGAGCAGACTGATTTTGATACGGCAGATTGGGTTGTTAAAATTATGGATAGAATTGAAAGGAACTGTGTTTCCCCTAGGAAAATGTTGGGTCGAAGCGGGAATGAAGTTTTGAGTTCCGGGAGAATTTCCTTGATTCCATGCAAAGTTGGGATGATTTCTCTAGCCTGGATTGTAGGTTAGAGAAAATGGATCATTTCTAGGGTGTTGGAATACATCGTTCCTCTGTTCTAATGCATGATTGTTTCCTAGGAGAGGACATTCCTTTGAAATGTTGGTAGGAGACTGATAATTATGACATCTTGGGGCAGAAACATGATTGATTTGAGCTAGAGCTCGTTCCTTAATTTCTAAGGCTTCTAACCTTCGCAGAATTATCACCATCTTCGCTTCAGAAGTAATGTATGACTCTAAAGAAAGACCACTAGACTTAGAATGGGAAACTGATGAAACCCTATCATCATAGTGTTCCCATTGCATTGTTTTCTCGGATAGACTCTCTAGAAATTCCCAAGCTTTGTCGGTATTTTTCTCATAAAATCCCCGTGACACATTGATTCTAAGGAAGTTTTTGCAGAATAATCTAATCCCTCGTAAATTATTTGGCACAATCGCCATTTTTCTAAACCGTGATGAGGACATTGGATGAGAAGATCTTTAAATCGGTCAAAATACTTCCAAAAAGGTTCTCCTGGGACAATTTTAAAATTCATGATGCTGTTTTTTAGCTTCACCGTTTTATGGATAGGAAAAAATTTCTTAAGAAAAACGGTGATAAATTCCTTCCAAATAGTGATGGAATTTACAGGTAAGCTATACAGCCATTTTTTTGCATTGTATTTAAGAGAAAATGGAATAAGTCTGAGTTTGATCGCATCTTCTGTTAATTCTCTCATTTTAATAATAATACACACTTCCTCAAATTCTGAGATAAAAATATATGCATCTTCTGTTTCATTTCTAAGGAATTTGGGAAGTATGTTTATGTAATGCGGTCTAAGCTCAAAATTTATTCCATTTGTTTCGGGGAGCTTAATGCAAGAGGGGATTGCATTCCTAATAGGATAGTATATATCTTGAAGAACGGGTGGATTAGGATATGTCATTTCTATGATTGGTTCAAAACAAATTAAACGGTGAGAATTATCCCTAACCCAAGTTTGCATACACCAAGACAATTTTTTTTAGAAAAGAAAGAAAATTAGTTTTTTTTATGATAAAGAAAAATCCTAACTAAAAAAAATCAAATCAATCACTTTTCAATCATTCTAACTCTAGGGTTATGCCTAACTCAACTATACTAGCTCCTAACCAAAAACTCCTAAAGTGAAAAAATTAAACTTTTTTACCCGGGTAGTTAGCAAGGTAAGGATAGCACTAGAGGGTGATCAGAGATCAATTAAGTATCTCGTTCCTTACGGAGCGCTTTACGTAACCCCTAAACCTTACCTTAGACACCAACTGATCCAAAAAAACTTAAACTGGTTCACTTAAGGATTCTTTGTTCCTTATTGAGCTCGAATCCTTAGGGCTAACGTCTAATGAGTTTTATTAGGCTTGGGTGGTGTAGTGAGGAATTAGTGATTTTTGGGCTGAGGGAAGGGTGATGAAATCCCTCACCTTATCTTGAATATGGGGTTTTGCCCTTAAAAATATTTTTAAGTGTGTGCCAAATCAAGATGCTCAAATCACTTGGTGAATTCCTACTAACAATATGAAATGCAACCCTATGAATTAAAAGCAACTAAAAAGGATGGAAAAAAAATCTTTTTTTTAATTAGGATTAACAATCAAACAAATGAGAAGGGGGAAATTATTTGAATTTATTATCTTGTTAGTAAATGTCAAAGTGGAGGGTGAATTTTATTATGATCAACAAAAATAAAATCTTTTTTTAAGTCCTAATTATCTCTAATTGTGAAAAAGTAGCTAAAGGGTGGAATTAAAAATTCTAGAAAGAAAAATTACCTACAAGCAAATCTTCAAATCCTAGTTCTCCAATCCGCGATCTTCAAGCTCCAAGCGTTTCCTTCACAATAAACACACAAGTTAAAGAACCAAAATAATTAAAACCTACTTAAGCACCCTCCCCGACAATGGTGCCAAAAACTTGATACGGCATAAACATGTACCAAAAATGTTGCAAGTACACAACCGTGTCAAGTTATAGTATAAAGATACTGATCCACGAGGAAGGTGTTTTGTAGGAGAAAATATAAAATCGGTTCTTATGTTGTGTGCGTGACAAAAAGGAGTGATGAGTGAATATGGTTGTGGAGAGATGGAGAGAATAAAAATGATTGTGTAAATGAATATATTTGAGAGTGGAAGTGATAATATAAATGTGATCAACAAGGCAAGAAGGAAAAATCAAGAACAAATAAAAATCAAGAATGTAAAGATAGCGGATTC
The DNA here is from genome assembly GCA_022839385.1 of Asparagus kiusianus. NCBI lineage: Eukaryota > Viridiplantae > Streptophyta > Magnoliopsida > Asparagales > Asparagaceae > Asparagus > Asparagus kiusianus. The sequence continues at coordinate 791,202 of BQKN01065641.1, read as the reverse complement.
AATTAAAGATATGAGTAATCTAGAATTGAATCTACTTCTTAGAAAAAGGTGATTCCCTACAGGGTTCTAGCCTAAAGGCGAATCAAAGAAAATAAAAATAAACAAAAAAAAATTAAACCTAAGAGGGTTCTAGGCTTAAGATGAATAGTACAAAAAATTAAAATCTAACTACAAAATAAATTACAAAATCTAAACTATACAATAAATTGTAAGAATTAAATGCAAGAAAATAAATCTACTCTATAAGCATGTAATAAATCTAATTTATAAGCATGAAATAAATCTAAGGCCAGAGGGTTCTAGCCTCTTAGCTATTTAAACAAGAAAATAAAATCTAATTACAAGCATGAAAATAAATCTAAACTAATAAGCAATAAAAAAGAAATAAGAAAAACAAACCTTCAAATTAATCTCCATCTTCATCTTCATCATCCAACAAAGAGAAGAAGAGTAAAATTTTAAGTGGTGAAAAAATTATTTTATTAATTGTAACAAAAGTTACAAATTTGGAAGGCCTTCTCAATTAAGAGTAGCCCTCCTCTCCAAAAGGAGTTATAAAAATTTTCACACCTCTAACCCCTTACTCTCAACCCCTATTTATAGTAAACATCAGTGACTGAGAGCCATTGGATCAAACTTGAGCCCTAAGAATGCAATTTTGGCCGTTGATGAAATCTGGATGACTTCGCATCGATACAGGCATCAATGCCCGCATCGATGCTGACATCGATGCTCTAATAAAAACTCTGACTTCACGGTTGGCTTCGTCTCGTCGAGATAGGTGATTTTCCTATATTATATGTTAAATTCTGTCTTCCGGATTTGGAGGTATCGTCGTTTCTCTACGGCCAACTAACTTGAATACTTTTTTTTCATATTTAATTTTTTTATTTTCTCCGGCTTCTACAGGCTACTCGGCTTGATTCAGGGCTTGGGTTTTTGACTCTTGCTTGTGTTCTTCATTTAATTCAAGGGTTTTTGTTGAGATAAGAGATCTTGGACTTTATTCACTAACCTGCAATTAAAGATAAAAATAATTATTAATGGCATATTTATTCATATAAAATAGATAATGATGGTATAAAATTATAATAAAATATGTTTTTCAAATATCAAACCTACCATGCACCCATACTGTGCAATAACATGTTTCACCTTTACAGAAGTATCTCTCTAGTGGAATCAAATAAAACAGTACAGGTACAAACAGATATAAAGGAGATGAATACAAGACATCAAACATAGAAATAAATTATAAATCTTAAAATGATCAAGTCTCAACTGATATAAAAATAAAGATGTCCAACAAACAGGTACAAGTGATCCATAAACTCAACTATAGAAGTCAACTGAAAATACATATATTCTCAACTCTCAAAATGAATGCAAATCTGATAGTAAATCTAGAAACAAAAACTAAACATCTGTGGACCATAAACTACTATAAATATCTGATAGCGACTATGCTGAAAGTTCATCAATCTGCGACTCTCCGAAGCTTTGCTCCGTTGCCTGAAAAGAAGTAAAAATCACAGCGTCAGAGCGCTAGAAAGATCATCTCCATCCGTGCCCACGGGAAGGGCTACTATGTATAATGGAGGCTCCACCTATAAGTGCATAGTTTGCCTTAAGCATTTTACCCTGTACTAACCAAGGTTAATATTTAGAGATCCACAACACGAGAATGTGTACGTCGAGCGAAATAATCCAAACAAAGAAACCCTTATGTATATACCTCGTATCTCAAATTATGGATCGCTAAATACCAACTTCAAATCCTATGAGTAAAACAATAATTAAATAAATAACAACAGTATATAATCCGACCTCCTTCGTTACCAAAAACATGTCAAATACCTTACACGACTCTTAGTGGACAAGCCAAGTACTAATACACTATCCCGTATGTTAAAAATGTGTAACACCTTCACAGTAAGCCACATCAATAAAATCCAATTATCACCTACGACTCAAGTTATCATCAAGTCAATTAAAATCATCCTTCTCTGTAATTCTTTAACTCATCGCACTTCTGTACGGATCGATAAATAAGGATATTTCTACTGTTTATACATTCTACAATCCATTGCATCGTCATGCGGATCGACATATGCGGCTCACTAGCCTCATCACATCACTATGTGGATCGACATAGGCAGCTCACAAGCCTTATCGTATCAAAATACGGATCGACATAGGCGGCTCACTAGCCTCATCGCATTAAAGTACAGATCAACGTAGATGGCTTGCTAGCCTCATCGCATCAAAGTGCGGATCGACATAGGCTACTCTATCTAGGTGTCACTACCTATAACAAGTGCAAAATTTAGGTTACGTACTTCTAAATGTCTGTGTGTGCTCAAACCTCTTCATGTATCTACGGTTACAACACTTGTGTATCAATGTATAACCCGTATGTATACTCTCCAAAACACACGTAAATATCAGTTCTCAGCTTGCACTACACACTTGTGAATCAAACCCACGTATAAAAGACACGAATCCACATGCAAAGGAATAAAGACATCACAAACAAACAAGTACCAGTCGACTACCCTTAAGGCATCAATCGACAAACAACAACCGTGCACAAAGTGAACTGGAAGAAAATCCACATCAGTCGGCAGGTCTTAACCAATCAGTCGACCGATCTGCAATTTTACAGGTTATGCATTTATTCTCAGTTTCTTTTTTTTGTAATTTCGTTCAAAATCCTTTCTTCTATTAACATAAAATGTAGAACAATATTCAAACTTTCGTAACTAATTAACAAGGGTTAACTTAACATGCTACAACCTATTTAAACTAATTAGGGTTTAACATCCTATTTAACCCAAAATTTCCCAATTAAAGCATATATTGTCAACGTGATTGACAAAAATAGATTTAATCTAATCATGAACAATTATAAATTTATTTGAACAAGATCACATCCCTAGTTATCACATACTTAGGGTTTAAACACTTTTATTAACTAAAACCTCATTCAAAATGATTAAACTAGGGTTTTAAACCATGTTAAAACATAATTAACAAATTAAAAACTATCCCTAATGATCATGATCATCAAAACTATTAAAACAATGATTAAACTACAGATCTCTACATTGATTTAAAATTTAAACATCAAAAACAATGTTTTTAACACATTAGTTTAATCTTTAAGTAGTGTATTAATCAATTAACTCATAAAAACATGTTCTTTAAGTAAGGGAGAGGTTTGGACAGAGGTGATCTTACTGTATCACGTGTGCAAACCTCTGAAACTGATGTGAAACGATTCCTCATCGCCAAACGTTGTAGATCTCGCCCTCGTGTCGTTGTTTTGCTTCACAAAGCTCTCCAAATCCATAAGAATTTGCTCTAGCGTTTTTGAGGAGATATGGTGGCTGCTAGGATTCAGAAATACAATATAAAAAGAGAATTTTTGTAACAAACACAGGTATTTATAGAGGCAAACCCGTTTGATCCAAACCAGTAAACCTAGTCTGACTGGGAAAAATAATCTTCGGTATTTTAGCTGTAACTTTCTTATCCAACCTCAGAATGAGGTGATTTAAGATGCCTTGGAAATCTGTTGAAGAGAACAACAACTTTTGTCTTTTTAGTTTTTCCATATTCTAACTAAATCTATATGTAATACACGTATACTATTAACTAGTCGTTTTTCCTGATTTATTCTTTGTGCATATTATACTCATTTCGTGCATGTTTAACCTTTGTATACTCTCATATATACTCAAAATTGATCTCATATCAATTGTCAACATGTTCATGCACCTAAAAAGATATTTATCATATTTAAAACTCTTTTATCAAAATTTTACGGGGTTTTACATTCACGGGGGGGGGGGGGGCGCGGGAAAAAAAAACAATTTCATCCCCAAAATTCCACAATTACATCGTAGAGATTAATAATATGAGAAAAACACTAAGAGGGGATAATCCAGACAAGGAAGCCCTTCCGTACACATCTCATACCATTAATCCCCAGATATGAAACACAAGAAATCATTTACACTTATCAATCTAGAATGTAAATAATCCCACTTAACCTCTAATTAAATGGAACTAGTATGTTAGGCAAAAAATCCAAACAAGGAACCCTCCATATATATCATGTGTTCCGAGTGATTAGAAGCTAAGTGTCAATACCCTCATCCCGGCGTTAAATGTAAATGTGGCTATATAAAAATCATCAATCATCAATAATTCAAATAAACATTTTACCTGCTCAAATAGGAGTGAGTAGTCACAACGTATATCCTCCTCACGCTCCCAAAAAGCCTCTTTAGCTCCTTTCCGATTCTACTAGACCTTCACTACTAAAGGAATGATCTTATTTCTAAGCTTCTTGTTCTCTCTAGCAAGAATGCTAACTGGAATCTCAATAGTGGTCAAATCTGACTGAATCTCAATCTCTGCTGCATCAATCACCCTCTGATATTCCTCGTCATGCAAATGCTTCTTGAGCATCGAGACATGGAAAACATCGTGTATACCCGACATCAATGCTGGAAGATCTAGCCTATATAATACGGCTCCAATGCGCTCAACAATTCTAAATAGACCAATGAACCTCGTGGCAAGCTTTACTCATCTGCCAAAACACTAAACACCCTTCATCAGTGACACCTTCATCATAACATAAAACTCTAAAAGTCGTCGCCTCTGGTCTGCGTAGCTATTTTTCCAACTCTGAGTGACAAGAAAACACTGTCAAATCAATGTTATATTCTCTATAGTTTGCCTCACAAGTTCTGGCCCAAGTAATAAACCGTCCTCTGGCTCTGCCCAAAAAATAGGGGATCTATAAGGTCTCCCATACAACACCTCATACATTGCTATACCTATCATCACCTGATAACTGTTATTATAGGTGAACTTAACCAATGGAATATGATTCTTCCAGCTACCCTAGAAATCAATAACGCATGCCCGCAATATATCCTCCAATACCTGGTTTACTCTTTCCATCTGGCCATCTGTCTGCGAGTGGAAAAACACTACTATATGACAACTGGATACCGAATGAATTCTAGAGACTCCTCCAGAAATGAAATGTGAAAACTGAGCCTCAATCTGAGACAATCATCTCTGGTACTCCATTCAAATGAACTATCTCTAGGATGAAAATCCTCGCATAAATCTCCACCGTATAAGTCGTCTTCACTGGTAAGAAGTGTACCGACTTCGTAAAGTGATCAACTATCACCCAAATGGATTCATTCCCCTTGCTTGACCTCAGCAAACCCACAAAAAAATCCATAGAAATATCTACCCACTTCCACTTATAAATGGGTAAAGAATGTAGGGTTCTTATAGGTCTCTGATGTTCTCCCTTCACTTGCTTGTAGGTAAAGCACTTAGCTACGTACTACGCAATCTCCCTTCGCATACCACTCCACCAAAAATGTCTCTTCAGGTCCTTATATATTTTAGTTATTCCTGGATGCACTGTGTACCTGGTGCAATGTGCCTCATCAAATAAATTCTTCTTCAAATGCGGATTATCCGGCATAACTAATCGACCCTTCATTCGAAGGCTTCCATCTGCTCTAATGGTCCAATCAGCCTTAGGTTCTTTAGAAATCTCCCCCTTTCAGGTTGAATCCAAGAGTCCTCCAGCTGAGTACTGACCACTCTATTATCCCATGACAACTGCACAGGCATAGCTCCCAAAAATGCAGTGCTCTTACCAATCTCTGGTATAAAATCAAACTGGCTAAGGGTGTGAAGATCTCGATACAATGAGTACCTCAAAGCTACAAGCCCGTGATGATGCTTCCTACTCAATGTGTCCGCTACAACATTCAACTGAAGAGAACTTATAATCCTTTATGAATTCGACCCATCACTGCTGCATCTAGTTTAGTTCCTTCTGTGAGAAGAGATACTTCAGACTCTCGTGGTCCGTAAATGTAGAACCCTATAATTTTTATAATGTTTATATGTGAATTATTAGTAATAAATAATTTTTTTATGATAAATAGCTTGAGTTCATTGATGTACATGAAAACAAGTTATATGAGATGATATGAGAGTATGGGTGTAGAGTTTTGTGTGATGGTTTTGCAAATAAGCAAAACATGCACGAAAATCTGGAATTTGCCAGATCAGTCGACCGATCAGTCGACTGACTGAATCAGTCGACCGATCAGTCGACTGATACGCTGATTTCCTGTTTTTTAGGTTTCGGGTCTGTTTTGTTTTGGTTCGGGTTTGGGTCGGGTTTAGCTGTTTATATATATTTTCCTTCACCTGAAATCACCCTTCTCATCTTCAGATCTGAGAAAACCCTAGCCCCCTCTCCCCTATCTCAAACCCTAATTTTGTTCTTGGTGATTTGGGGAAGAACTTGGAGGATTTTCGTTGAAATCTTCACGTTGCAGCAAAGGGGAACCACTCTCTCTCAGATCCAGGAGTTGTTCATCATCCCAGAGGCGAGTAACATCTCACTCAACCTTGTCCTATTTTCCTAAACGTTTTCAAAGGGTTTTTATGAGTTTTGATGAGCCAAAAATATAATTTTTGTACAAATGATTGATTTTTATAGCATATAGTGGGAAAATATGTGATTTCAGAATGTTAAAAAAACTCACCAATATTTTGTGAATTGAAGATCTAGATCTGAAATGTTTTTATAAGAGATTTAACACGAGTTTTATTTTAAAAATATTTTAAAACATGAATGTACATGATTAGGGTTTTGTTTATGTAATTATACATGAAATTTTTGTTTCAGTTTTGTTCATACATGTTAATATCAGTATCTTTATGCTTGGGATTGATGGGGATGATTTTAGATAGATTGTATGGTAGAAATCAACCTGCACAGAGTTTCTACAGTCAATCGGTTGATTGATCAGTCGACCGACGGGCCGAATTTTTCAGCATCAGTCGACTGATCAGTCGACTGATGGGTTGATTGTGTTTTCTCAGCTCCGCAGTCGACAGATCGGTCAACTGGTAAGCTGAGGCTATGCTGTCTGAGCTTATCGGTCGACATATGAGTCGACTGACGTCATCAGTCGACACATCAGTCGACTGATGAGATGTTTTACAGATTCTTAATCTGTTTGAATTGCTTTTTTGGGGTCGCCTTGATGACCTGACACTAGTTCACCATGTTAATGATTCATTTGTACATGTGGGTTGACTTTTGACACAAGTTTAAACATGTAAATCGAGATGCGTGTGAGTTTAGATTATGTATATCTTTCCGCATATATTTTTCTCTGTTGCACAGTCCTTGTGTTGGACTATAATCCATAGAAGTCCTCGTGTTGGACTATAATCCATTTCAGTCCTCGTGTTGGACTATAATCAATTTTAGTCATCGTGTTGGACATTCGCCACTTATTCCATATGTTTGGAAACCACGGTATCTAGTTCTTGTATCGGACATATTTCTTAACCCTGTATATGAGTTTCTCACAAGAGTTTATGACATGACACTTATGTAGATTATGACATGATATTCATGTAAGTAATAACATGATATTCATATAAGCTATGACATGGCACTGTACTTATGCTCTGAGATTAGTTGTATTTCTTTTATTATTGTTCCTGTACTAGAACCTTGGGTTTGGTGTTTAGGGATTTACAATTTGAGATACAAGGTATATACATGAGGATCCTTGTTTGGATTATTTCGTTCGACGTACCTATGCTCGTGTTGTAAATTTCTAAATACTAAAATCCTCTTTAGTAGATCAATGATTTTAGATCTATTATGTATTATCTATATTTTCTTATACAACGAGCCCTGTTCCCTTGGGGTTGGTTGTGATGTTGCTCGCTAGCGCTTTGACGCTAGTTGTCCCTCCCCCTTTCAGGTAACGAGCCAGGAGCCCGGAGAGTCGCAGGTTGATAGCGATGCATTTTAGCTTCAGCTGTCTACTTAGTTATATTTTCTTTTGGAGTTCCACAGTAGACTTTTGTTTAGACATTTGAGAGTCTTATTCTAGAAGTTGTAAAGGCTGTGTGCCTTATTTCCTCTTGTCAAATATTTGTATTTGAGACTTGTTGAGTATTCCAGTTACTATTCAGACATTGACTATGTATTTCTGTATGTTGGATGATGAGATATCTATGTGGTTGTTATCACTTGTATTATCTTTTACTTGCTTTTGTACCTACACCTGTGTTGACTCTACTAGAGAGATGTTAATTGTGATAGTGAAACATGTTATTGCACGGTGTGGTGCATGGCAGGTTTGACATTCTTGGTTTCACCTTGGACTGCAGCCTTATGTGAACCAAGGGGCGTCACAGTAAATAGCTCATATTGTACGCCATAGAGATAATATCTCCATGTCTTCTGTGCGAAGACTAGTGCTGCTAGCTCCAAGTCGTGTGTGGGGTAGTTCTTCTCACGAGTCCTCAACTGCCTCAAAATATAAGGTACTACTCTCTGGGTCTGCATCAAAACACCTCCTAGACCTAATAACGATGCATCTGTGTAGACAAGTCTTATCACTGCTCGGGATAATCAACACCGGCGCTATAGTCAACTTAGTCTTCAATGTCTCAAATGGCTTTTGTCACTCCTGTCCCTAAACAAACTATACATTGTTTTCGTCAAAAATTGTTTTTATTGTATAACTCATTACAACTTTGATCGTTATAATAAGTTTAAAAAGATCGGTCTTTTTATAAGACCTTTACACAATTAAAATAAAAGATAGAATTCTCTTGAAAATAAATGCAAGATCCATTTATCGTCTCCTGTTTGCGTGAGTGTCTTCACCTGTGCCGGGGTTTATCCGTGGACTACCTTTGATCAGAACCGGTTGCTAAAAATTTGGTAGAGCTCCTACCTCACCAAGGAGGTATTTGCTTAAAGCGCTGAAATCAACCAAGCGAAATCAGTAACTCTTCTCGAGATTAAGACCAAGGCTAATCTCGAGGAACGGATGGGAACGGGCTTCAGATCCTTCGAATTGCTCCTTCTTTATGCCGGGATTCGTCGGGATCTCACTATCCCTTGCTGAAATTCGTGCTCCCTTGCTCTCCAACTCGGCAGCACCTCCTCCTCTTAATAATTAATACCCCTGTGAAACGGACCCCTAGGCCTGTATTTATAAGCTTCGGTTGGGGAGTTTTTGGATAAGAACGGATGATGCCTTATCTTACGTTAATAACTAATTAACTACGTTTGGGGATGATATTAAATCAGTTAGGATGCTCAGGAACCAACAAATCCCAAGAAAAACCAATCGAAAACAGCGAAAACGTGTCCGGAGGTCGAAACTGCGCGTAGGGCGAATCTGACCCACGCTTGCGTGGGTCGGACGGATCTGACCTGTGCTTGCATGGGTCGGATCAGATCCGACTGGCGCTTGCACGGGTCGGATTGACCCAACCTGTGCGGGAGCGGGTCGGATGAGCCCGACCCGTGCAGGCGCGGGAAATCCGGTTTTGCTGAACTCTTTTGTATTTGCGACTTTTTGGAACTTGTAGTTTCTCCTGTTTTGTTTACTCCTCTATCGTGTTGACTTGTATGCTCCGCGCGAGTTGATTGACGCATGTTGATTGACGCTTGCGTGCTGATTGGCGCGCGTGTATTGACCGACGCGCGCGAGCTGAATGATGCGCGCGTGTTGAACGACGCGCACGAGCTGATAGACGCATGCGAACTAATTGACGAGCATGAGTTGAATGATACGCACATGCTAACTGACTGTTGGGCGTGTTTGGACGCTTTGAGTTGATTGACGTGTGCGGGCCACTTGGCGTTTGCCGTTGTAGTGGTTCGTTGTCGTGTCATCAACGATTTGCCGATTCGCTTCATGTGCTTGTCGGCGTCGGATAATCCTCTTCGACTCGGATAATAACGTTCATCGCCTTCTCTTTGTTTTGAGCTATATTTGGGGACCTATAGGTATTTTTAAACGCCTACAGATATCCCTCCAAAGTATTTCAGACTCATTCTTTTTAGAGGAGTTTGGAATGCTTTGGATATGATAGGCCCCTCCTTCAATTAGTGTCAAAGGACCTGTAGCTGGCTTTAATTCTTGACTTCTTCAGCCTTCAGCCTATTCAGTGTTTTGTCGAATAGATGAAGTTCTTCCGACGCTGCGTTTATTGTCTGACCGTTGTCGAAATCTTGAATTGAAGGTTGTGTGTAAGTTTCTGAACTTAGCTCGTGTCATTGAGTTGAATTTGAACTGATCATCTTCGTCAGAAATTCATATCTGAATCCGATTGAACTCCCCGAAATCATGATTTACCTTATTTTGGCAAGATTACTGATGTGTTGACCGACATCACTGTAACGCGTTGACCGGCATTAACTTTTGTTGTAGTCTACACAGTTTAAGCTCTTAAGATGTTGGAGCGTGATAGTCCCAAATGTTAGGGCTGTAGGACCAACTTGTTAAAGCTGATTCATCTGCATGTATGGATCTTATCTTGATGTTGTTGGATGCTCAAGTCACGAGACCAACTAATGAAGCTAGTGCATCAATGACTCGTATTTATAGAATTTTTGACAAATTCTCAGCCATCAACGGGTTTGTTGAGCCTTTACCGACTACCGTTTGAGTCGGGCTAGCATGCGGATTATTTAAGTCTGTTCTGCATGTGACGTTGTGCTAAGAGAATTAACTCACTTAGACTTCGTGCTATGACTTTGAATACATAGACTTCGCCATTTTTACGGAAATATGACACACAGCAACGCGTATTAGGTGCTGACTCATCCCTACTTAGGATTCGGAATAAAAGTCCCCAGACTTGAATTCTGGTGTCTTCTTCAATCGGTAAAAGACTAAACCGGTAACGCGTATTAGGCGTTGACTTATCCCTACTTAGGATTCGGGATAAAATTCCTCACACGTATAAGACACGGATTATGATGTTATTAATAACAACCTGCCAAAATGTTAAATATGTGGGCTTTTATCCTTTTTACGGTAAAAGACTAACCGGTAACGCGTGTTAGGCACTGACTTGTCCCTACTTAGACTTCGGGATCAAATTTCCCAGACTGGGATTCTAGTGTCTTTTTCAATCGGTGAAAGACTAAACCGGCAACGCATGTTAGGCGTTGACTTATCCCTGCTTAAGATTCGGGATAAAATTCCCCGTGCGTATGACGCACGGATTTTAGAGTTGAAGGATGGTGTCTTATCTTGGGGCAAAAACGAACCCAAAATGGGAGAGGAAGAATTTTACATTCTATCTCTCGAAACCGAAGAGGAAGAATTTTATATTCTATCTTCAGTGCAAAGGAAACTCAAAGTGGGATCTCTACTTTGAGAATTTAAAGAGTGAAACTAGGAGTGGGATCTCCACTCCGAGAATCGAAAAATTCGGATAATCCTAACTATCGGAAGGTTTGATTACCGAACTAAAGGTGAATTCCTCATTTATCGAGAGTGAATTGTGGTTTTGGCCCTAACTGTAGGAAGGTTTGACCAAGTGGGAGTTTGAGGTGACCCTAACTGTAAGAATATTTGATTACTCGATTTGAAAGTGGACCTCTCATTCATTAGAGGAATCGAGAGGAGATTTTGGTTTTGGCCCTAACTATAGGAAGGTTTGACCGAGTGTGAGGTTTGAGACGATCCTAACTGTAGGAAGGTTTAATCGCTCGATTTGTGGACCTCTCGTTTATTGAAGGAATCAAGAGGGGATTTTTGTTGTGGCCCTAACTGTAGGAAGGTTTGACCAGGTAGACAGTGAGAGTGGGAGTACAAATCATAGTGGGAGTGTTGACTTGTACAAATCACTCAGAGGGGGTTCCTGGTGTTAAGTGATAAATACTTAACACGGAGGGGTTTGACAATCGTCAACGATTAGGACATTAAAATTCCGAGTACCATGTCCGGACCCTAACAATGAGTATGTTGAGTGCATAGATACATCGAAAGTTTGAGTGGATTTAACCGAAAGAAATTTTGGTGGTCCCACTGTTAATTAGTCTGATCGGTGGGGAATTTTGTGGTGGAAGACTGTGAGTTGTCCACAAAAGAGTGTTCAGAAATCACAGTGGGGATTTAGTGTTTATCACTTTGTTTGTAATGATCGGGTTATCCCTAAAAAAATTACATGTAGCATTCTTCCAGGAACTTTCCGTTACATGAATCATCCACCCCAGCTTTCTTTGCAAAACTGGGTGTAATGAGGAGTACGTTGTCCACAGTCGCATGTTCGGGTTATCCTTAAGAATATAAGATTCTTTAGGAACTTCCCGTGAAAGAAAGGAAACAGTTTAGACTCATATACCTATTGGAGTATTGAGAAGAAGTTTATACTCGTATACTCTTCGGAGTCTTGCTATTCTCATTTGACTTATCCTAGCGTTATGACGTCGGTTTCAACCAATGTTTGGATGCTATTCATGAGAGCAAAGCAATCCTTGGTGGGATGAAGGACCTTCCTGTGGTACGCACAGTACTTTGGATCCGCAGTATTGTCAGCTTCCTCCTAATTTGTGATAGGTGGTAGCTTGATCTTGTTGTTTTCAAGGAGGGATTCGAAGATGGCTGGAACGTCTTCGTTCTTGAAGGAGTATTCTTTTTGGAGTCTCGAACCCGAAGTCTTCTGCTATCTTCGGGGTTTCTGTTGTGACGTCTGGATAGCGTCAACAGCTATTGCAGGTGCTTTCCCTTTACCACGGGAGGCAAAATTTGATTTCGGAGGGTTAGTCGTCGGTTGGCTTCTTTCGGCTTTCTTCCTTCTGAGGAAGCGTTCGACCTACTCTCCGTGCACCTTCAACTCTTTCCAGTTGTTGGACAGTGCTACTCCCATAACTTCCAACACATCCAAAGAGAGGTTATTATGACAGGTTTGAAGGATGAAGTCCTCTGTGATCGGATCTCGGCAGTTCATCGCCTTATTCCGGAAGCGCTTAACGAAGTCGTCGACCGTTTCGTCGTCTTCTTGCTTCTCATCAAAGAGTGTCCTGATTGACACTTCGGCATCGTCATCAAAAAAGTGAACGAGAAATAGGTTCTCCAGGTCGTCCCAGCTGTTGATGCTTCCAGACTTGAGACGGTGGTACCAATCGAAGGCGGGCCCGTGAAGGGTGCTAACGAATGACCGAACCATCAAGACTTCATTGCCGGAGATCATACCCAAGTGGGACTTGAAGTAGATCAGATGTTGAGTGGGCGAACCCTTTCCATCAAACGGCGTGAAGTTAATCAGGTTGAACGTCGCCGGGTATGCTATTGAATCCCACTCTCTTGGATAGGGACATGGAATGCCGGTCCTTTTTACCTCTCGAGAAGACATTAGAGCATTGATTTTGTTCTCAAGATCTTTTATTTTCTCATCATCACTTGTATCGGGCTCTGGACGATTCTTAAGAGGAATAACACGGCCACCCCCGATATTGTCATCTTCGGTGGAACCACCCCCAGCGTTGTTATCTTTAGTGGGGCCACCCCCAGCGTTTTGATCAACGGGAGGGTTATCAGCATTGAGACGTTCATCCACATATGAAACGCTATCTGCTTGATTAGTAACGTTTCGATGGCGGGATTCACCAAGTTTATTTGACAAAGCTCGGATTTTTTGGTCGTGTTCTTCCCTCATCCGTTGCATAGCCATTTCCATTTCAATCTTGAATGCCTCTTTCTGCTTGGTAAGAGCATTCTTAAGAATTTTGGTGATTTGTTCAGTGTTGATCATGAACACCTCACGGGGTTCCCCTGGGCTGGATACTGTATTCTCCGAAGCAATTGCAGAGTTAGCATCTGATACGTCATCATCCGAGGATAATCCCCTCTGTATTCTTTGATAATCTCTTTGTCTAATGGTCCCCGATCGCAATCAGGTTAGACGATGAGATATGAGTGGATCAGAACTAGAAGATCAAGTCGACTTTCCCTCCTAGCCATATTAACTGTGACTACGGATTGTTCCGGTCCGACCACTTCCAGATGGAGTCGAGACATCAGTCGAGCTATTCCCGAATTAACTCTTCTTCCTAGAGAAAATTAGAGACTAGAACCACTTGAAACAATCGGGGACTTTTCCTTATTGACCATATTGATGTTAAGGGAATTCGTCATCTCGAACAGCCGATCGTTTCTTGCAGAAACGCTTTGGTTTGGACTTGGTCGTTCCGTTGGAGATCCTCTCGAATACCGAGAATCTCTGCAGAGCAGTCTTGGGGTAGCTACACGCTGATAAGATTGCCCTGATAATCTTGGCGCACTGGCAGTGAGACTCCGCTTCCTAGCCCGATAGTACAACTCATCGACATTGCCGTCAGAGCAACCTATCGGCTGTTTACATGAATCCTCAAGTATAACGTGTTCGTCTGTCTGACGTGTTTTCTTCTGAGTAAACAACTCCTTGTTGGCGTCTGCAGGAGTCACACGTTTGGAAACACACTTTTCTAAGGGTGAGACCTTAATGGGCTCCAAGCCTTCTGTACACACCCCCAAGTGGGCGGTTACGAGAATCAACTTGTTAGGACGTCGCGTATGACCCCCCAGTCTGGATGCTTGCTTTGGGTTTCTTTAACAGTCCCAAGCATTCCTTAACCGGGGCTTTGCCTCGACCCGCGTGAGAAGGACCAAGACGATCCGCGATCTTCATCTTAAATTGGGACAAATCCACGTTATCGCGGTGCTCCACCAGAGGTGCGGAACTTGAAGGGATCGACGAAACAGGTGCAGGACGTCTTCTGTCTTGACCCTGGCACGGGTCAGGCTTGAGTGAACCGCGGATTGGAGGGTCGGTTCCGGGTGACCCGTGACTTGGAGGATTGGATCCGAGTGACCCGCGATTTGAAAGGTCGGACCCAAGTGACCCGCAACTTGGAGGGTCAGATCCGAGTGACCCGTAATTTAGAGGGTCGGATCCAAGTGACCCACGACTTGGGAGGTCGGATCCAGGTGACCCCTGACTTGGAGGGTCAGATCCGAGTGACTCGCGACTTGGAGGGTCGGATCCAGGTGACCCACAGTTTGAATGGTCGGATCCGAGTGACCCGTGACTTGGAGGGTCGGATCTGAGTGACCCACGACTTGGACGGTCGGATCCGAGTGACCCGCGACTTGGAGGGTCGGATCCGAGTGACCCGTAACTTGGAGGGTCGGATCCAGGTGACCCGCAACTTGGGGGGTCGGATCCAGGTGACCAACATTTTTTCGATCTTTTCAGCCGCCGTCTTGGACTTTGGCCTCCATATTTTGCACAGTCTTGATGGCTTCTTTTCTATTTGTTCCTTCTACAACTTTTTAGCCTTTTGCACAAGAATTTTTGCATGTGCAAGCAATACGCGGCGCCTTTGGAACCGCTCCTCAAGAGTTAAACGGATCTGTTTGATTTGGATACATTCATTTGTTGATGATTTGGAGGATAGGGCATTAGTCCGCTGTTGGGGTGCTTGGCGTTGCCTAAATTTCAGATCCGCCTCGTAACGGATCCCATCAATTAGCTCCAAAGCCCTAGCGAGTTGGCGCGCAAGACGTTGGCGCTTTCTTTGGTGAGCTCTCTTCGATAAATTGGATGCACCTTCTGTACTCAACTCCTTGATTGAGGAGGAAATCAGATCTGCAGATCCGGACTCGTTGGAGGCCGGAAGGGTGTTGCAAGGTTTAGCTACTGCAGCAACGAGGGAGTTGATCTTCCTTCGCTTGCGAGAGGCAGAGGATCTGGAGGAGGAGGACGACAGATACTCCTCGAACTTCAGTTGGTCAAACTCGTATTCGACCACTTCTTCAATCGGGATGCAGATCTGAGGTTGCGACACGACAGCTCCGGTAGCGAAGCTGTTATCTCCCACTGTGGTCGCTAGTTTGTTTTCGTGGAAAATTGTTTTCTTTATTGTATAACTCATTACAACTTTGATCGTTACAATAAGTTCAAAAAGATCGGTCTTTTTATAAGACCTTTACACAATAAAAATAAAAGATACAATTCTCTTGAAAATAAATGCAAGATCCGTTTATCATCTCCTGCTTGCGTGAGTGTCTTCGCCTATGCCGGGGTTTATCCGTCGACCATCTTTGATCAGATCCGGTTGCTAAAATTCGGCAGAGCTCCTACCTCACCAAGGAGGTATTTGCTTAAAACGCTGAAATCGACCAAGCAAAATCAGTAGCTTTTCTCGAGATTAAGACCAAGCCTAATCTAGAGGAACGGACGGGAACGGGCTTCAGATCCATCTAATTGCTCCTTCTTAATGCCGAGATTCACCAGGATCTCGCTATCCCTTGCTGAAATTCGTGCTCCCTTGCTCTCCAACTGGGCAATACCTCCTCCTCTTGATAATTAATCCCCTGTGAAACGGACCCCTAGGCCTGTATTTATAGGCTTTAGTTGGGGAGTTTTTGGATAAGAACGGATGATTCCTCCTTATCATCAGTTAATAACTGATTAATTATGTTTGGGGATGATATCAAATCAGTTAGGATGCTCAAGAACCAATAAATCTCGAGAAAACAACGAAAACGTGTCCGGAGGTAGAAACTGCGCGCAGGGCGAATCTGACCCGCGCTTGCGCGGGTCGGATTGACCCGACCCACGCGGGTGCGGGTCAGAATGACCTGACCTGCACGGGCGCGGGTCGGATTCGTCCGACCCGCCGGGCGCGGGTCGGATTCGTCCGACCCGCGCGAGCGCGGGAAATCCGGTTTTGCTGAACTCTTTTGTATTTGCGACTTTTCAGAACTTGTAGTTTCTCCCGTTTTGTTTACTCGCCTATCGTGTTGACTTGTATGCTCCGCGCGAGTTGATTGACGCACGTTGATTGACGCACGTTGATTGATGCCTACGTGCTGATTGGCGCGCGTGTATTGATCGATGCGCGCGAGCTGAATGATGCGCGTGTGTTGAACGACGCGCGCAAGCTGATAGACGTACACTAACTAATTGACGCATGCGAGTTGAATGATACGCGGTTCCAACTAACTGTTGGGCGCGTTTGGAAGCTTTGAGTTGATTAGAGCGTGCGGGCCACTTGGCGTTTGCCGTTGTGGTGGTTCGTTATCGTGTCATTAAAGGTTTGTTGATTCGATTCATACCCTTGTCAGCGTCGGATAATCCTCTTTGACTCGGATAATGACGTTCATCGCATTCTCTTTGTCTTGAGCTGTATTCGGGGACCTATAGGCATTTTTAGACGCCTACATACACCCTTCTTCATAAGGCGTGTCAGCGGGGTAGCAATCTTTGAGAAGTCCTGGATGAACTTCCTATAATAACCGGCTAGACCCAAAAAACTATGCATCTCTGTAACAGTCTTCGGCGGCTCCTAATTAAGTACTACCACTACCTTAACTGAATCTACTATAATGCCCTCTCTGTTGATGACATGGCCCAAAAATCTGACCTTGGATAGCCAAAACTCGTACTTATTGAACTTAGCGTATAATCGGTGCTCCCGCAATGTCTATAATGCTACTCAAAGATTGTGCTCGTGCTCTACCTCTAATCTCGAATAGATAAGAATATCATCGATGAATAAGATCACAAACTGGTCCAAGTATGGACGAAAAACCCGATTCATCAAATCCATGAATACAGCGGATGCATTGGTCAACCTAAATGGTATGATAAGAAACTCAAAAGACACATATCGAGTCAAAAATGCGATTTTGGGAATATCCATCTTCTGAACTCGCAACTGATGATAGCCAGAATGAAGATCAATCTTCGAGAAATATTGCGGCTCCTTGCAGCTGGTCGAACAAGTCATCAATCCTCGGTAATAGGTATCTGTTCCGTATAGTGACCTTATTCAACTCACGATAATTTATACATAGGCGCATATTACCGTCCTTCTTCACGAAGAGAAATGACGCTCCCCACAGAGAATGACTCCAACGAATAAAACCATAAGATAAAAGCTCATTTAGCTGGGTCTGTAGCTCCCTCATCTCAGTAGGTGCCATACGATAGTGTGCTCGGGATATTGGTTTTGTGCCTGGCTACCACTCAATACAGAACTCAACCTCTCTCACAGGAGGTAATCCAGGTATGTCCTGAAAAACATCCTGATAGTCTGAGACAACTCTAGTCTCGCACAAATCAGTACTCTGATCCCTCAACATCACCTCCTCAATGTATGCCAGAAATGACTCTGCAAACTGGTTGCCATGTGAGGTTGCTACTATCAACTCAGACCCATCGAACGCTCGCAAGCTGGCTGTTTTAGCAAAACAGTCGATGATGACATGGTAGGATGATAGCCAATCCATACCAAGAATAACATCAAACTCGAACATACACAGGACGATCAAATCGACCACTCAGACTCATCTAAGCTAACGATACATCTCCTACAGATACTCTTAAGAGGGACACCTCTCCTAAATGAGTAGATACTAACAAAGGAATGTCTAAAGAATGCGCTACAAAATGAAGTTTAATCATGAAATTGTAGGAGATGAAAGAATGTGAAGCGCCTGAATCGAAAAGAATATGGGCTGGAAAGGTGTTCACGAGTAACATACCTTCCACTACAGCCCTACTCGCACCATGGTCACACAGTACAATTACATAAACTCTACCAGTAGTTGAAAGCTACTACGCCAAAGTGTCCGGAACATATGAGACTATATATCCCTGTGGTACCTCCTGAATAGCTCGGACCTACCCTGCTAATCCCTTAATCCTTAAAATTGCTGGTGGTGCCTTAATCCTCTACTGCTAGCCATACCCGCTGCCCTACAGCTGCTGACCCTGTCCACGACTCTAATGTTGTTGTCCTTGCCCATGGTTCTGTAGCTGCTAACCCTAGCATCTGCCCTGCTGGCCTCCTGTTGGTGCCCTTCGACACTCTGCTGCTCTATGGCCAAACCTATAGTAATGAAAACATGTGCTTTGAAATCTGTGTTGCTGTGGCCCCTTCTGGTCTGGCTGAGGTCCCTTCTTATGAGAACCCTACTGATGTGAGCCCTTGCCCTGTTGCTGAGGTCCTTCGGGTCCTAAAAATGGTCTCTTCCCCTTTCCTTTATCTCTAGACTATCCTTCTTTACTATTCTCTTCCTTTCCCTTATGAAACATAGCTGTCTCGATCTCCTGTGAGATGGCAGTATCTGCAACCTCCCGCACCGAATGAAATCATAAGGTTACCAGATATCGATGTAAACTTGAGTAGAGTTCTATAAGAAACAGCTGAGTCTATCGTTCTCTAGTCTGTCACATACCCGTGAATCGTAATAAGCTCATGAATATGCTCTCATAGTTAGCTACGGACATATCCCCCTGTTCCAATCTCGATAACTCTAACTCTTTTCCATCCTTATCCGTAGAAGAGACGTACTCCTCGTTGAAAAAGTAAACAAAGTCCTCCCAAGTAAGTATCATTCGCTACTCTGGGGTGAATCGAAGCCTATAGCATCCTCCGGCATCACCCTTAAGATTAAAAACTACCAACCGCTGCTTCTGTACTAAGTCAATATTAAGTAGATAAAGAATATTTCTCACATCTTCTTTCCACTTGTGGGCTACAAGTGAGTCTGATTTGATCCTTGAAATTTTGGTGCCCTCATCTTCTGGTATCTCTCAACTAGACAGAGCCAAGCCTCTTGCTCTTTAGCTCTATATGCAACTAGTAGTGGTGTGAGTCCTGGTGCACCATCTGGGGACTCCTCTTCAATAGAAATTGCTGGAATCACTGATGGTGGAACTACATATGATGGTGTAACTGGTAGAGTCTGGTTCGCCACTCGCTCCTCAAGTGCTGCTAACCTAGCGGCTATGGGTGCCATGAGGTCGATCAAGTACTACGGAGTCTACTACGGTTCAGGTGGAGCCTGCTACTACTCAAGTGCGGCTTACTATGACTCTGGCTCTGGCTCATACTATCTAACTCTCTATGTACGGGATCCTCTCCGTTCACGTCCACGTCTAGCCATCTATAAGTTTTTTTAGAAGAGAGTTTATAAGACACAATAAATGAGACCTCAAGCATAAAAAGCAAAACATGTAATAATAAGAAAATCGTATCACGTGTCATTCACACATTTACTTTGCAATCAAAGTATGATAGTCATAAAAAATTGTAATTTTTAAGATATACGTATATAACGTTCTCACTCAGTCTAGGAATTCCTAGCGGACACTATAAATAAAACTTAAGAAACTCTATCCTAGCTCCACAATTTGACACATGAATGATTCTAAGGATACTGGAACTAGCGCTCTGATACTAACTATGATATCCCTGGGTTCACACAAGGCTACAGTCCAAAATGAATCCAAGAATATCAAACTTGCCACGTACCCATATTCTGCAATAACATATTTCATCATCACAGAAGTATCTCTCTAGTGGAATTAAATAAAATAGTACATGTACAAGCAGATATAAATGAGATGAATAAAGGACATCAGACATAGAAATAAATGATAAATCTCAAAATGATCAAGTCTCAACTGATATAAAAATAAAGATGTCCAACAAATAGGTACAAGTGATCCATAAACTCAACTACAGAAGTCAACTAAAAATACATATGTTCTCAACTCTCAAAATGAATGTAAATCTAATAATAAATCTAGAAACATAAACTAAACATCTATGGACCATAAACTACTATAAATATTTGACGGTGACTATGCTAAAAGTCTATCAACCTGCGACTCTCCAAAGCTCTGCTCCGCTGCCTGAAAAGAAGTAAAAACCATAGCGTCAGAGCGCTAGCAAGATCATCTCCATCCACCCCCATGGGAAGGGCTACTACATATAACGGAGGCTCTACTTATAAGTGCATAGTCTACCTAAAGCATTTTACCCTGTACTAACTGGGGTTAATATTTAAAGATCCGCAACACGAGAATGGATACGTCAAGCAAAATAATCCAAAAAAGGAAACCCTCATGTATATACCGCGTATCTCAAATTGTGGATCGCTAAATACCAACTTCAAATCCTATGAGTAAAACAATAATTAAATAAAGAACAACAATACATAATCCGACCTCCTTCGTTACCAAAAACATGGCAAATACCTTACACTACTCTTAGTGGACAAGGCAAATACTAATACGCTATCCCGTATATAAAAAATGTGTAACACCTTCACAAATAACCATATCAATAAAATCCAATTATCACCTGCGACTCAAGTTATCATCAAGTCAATTAAAATCGTCCTTCTCTGTAATTCTTCAACTCATCACACTTCTTTGCAAATTGATAAAGAGGGATATTTCTACTGTTTATACATTCTACAATCCATTGCATCATCATATGAATCGACTTATGAGGCCCACTAGCCTCATCACATCACTATGTGGATCGACATAGGCGGCTCACTAGCCTTATCGTATCAAAATACAGGTCGACATAGGCGGCTCACTAGCTTCATCGCATCAAAGTATAGATCAACGTAGATGGCTCGCCAGCCTCATCACATTAAAGTGCGGATCGACATATGCTACTCTATCTAGCTGTCAGTATCTATAACAAGTGAAAAACTTAGGTTACGTACTTCTAAACGCCTGTACATGCTCAAACCTCTTCATGTATCTACAGTTACAACACTTGTGTATCGATGTACAACTCGTATGTATACTCTCCCAAACACGCGTAAATATCAGTTCTCAACTTGCACTACATGCTTGTGAATCAAACCCACGCGTAAAAGACACGAATCCACATGCAAAGGAATAAAGAACTCACAAACAAACAAGTATCAGTTGACTACCCTTATGGCATCAGTCGACCAACAACAACCGTGCACAAAGTGCACTGGAAAAAAATCCCCATCGGTCGGCTAGTCTTCACCAATCGGTCGACCGATCTGCAATTTTACTGATTCTACATTTATTCTCAGTTTTTGTGTTTTGTAATTTCGTTCAAAAACCTTTCTTCTATTAACATAAAGCATAGAACAAGATTCAAACTTCCGTTACTAATTAACAAGGGTTAACTTAACATGCTACAACCTCTTGAATTAAACTAATTATGGTTTAACATCCTATTTAACCCAAAATTTCCCAATTAAAGCATATATTACAAACATGATTAACAAAAATAGAATTAATCTAATCATGAACAATTATAAATTTATTTAAATAAGATCACATCCCTAGTTATCACATACTTATGGTTTAAACACTTTTATTAAATAAAACCTCATTTAAAATGATTAAACTAGGGTTTTAAACCATGTTAAAACATAATTAACAAATTAAAAACAACCCCTAATGATCATGATCATCAAAACTATTAAAACATTGATTAAAATTATAGATCTCTACATTGATGTAAGATTTAAATATCGAAAACTAGGTTTTTATCACATCAGATTAATCTTTAAGCAGTGTATTAATCAATCAACTCATAAAAACATGTCCTTTAACTAAGGGAGAGGTTTGAACAGAGGTGATATTGCCTTATCACGTGTACAAGCCTCTGAAACTAATGTGAAATGACTCCTCGTCACCAAACATCGTAGATCTCGCCCTCGTGTCGTTGTTTTGCTTTACAAATCTCTCAAAATTCATAAGAATTTGCTCTAGAATTTTTGAGGGGAGAAGATGGCTGCTAGGATTTAGAAATATGATATAAAAAGAGAATTTTTGTAACAAACATAGGTATTTATAGAGGCAAACCTGAAACAAACATGTTTGACCCGAACCAGAAAACCTAGTTTGACTTGGAAAAACAATCTTCGGTATTTTGGCTGTAACTTTATCATCTAATCTCAGAATGAGATGATATAAGTTTCATTGAAAATCTATTGAAGATGCCTACAATGTTTGTTTTTTAATCTTTTCTAGATTCGAACTGCATCTATGTGTAATACACGTATACTCGTAACTGGTCGTTTTTCCAGATTTCTTCTTTGTGCATATTTTACTCTTTTCATGCATGTTTAACCTTTGTATACTCTCATATATACTCAAAATTGATATCATATCAATTGTCAACATGTTCATGCACCCAAAAAGATAATTATCATATTTAAAACTTATTTATCAAAATTTTACAGGGTTTTACACCAACTTTATTAAAACCCTCTAATTCTTATTCTTTAGTTTGGTTTGGAATGATAAAATTTTGGGATAAATAGTGAGAACACCTTAGGTATTCTTACCACTCACTAGTGGACAAAATATTTAAGTAAGAAGTTTGGGTAATCTTACCTATTTACCAAAATTCAAAACTAAAAAAACACTGTAGCAACAGCTAGTTTCAAGGTCTTGGAGGATATAAATGTGGATGTAGGGCTCATGGTGCCAATGTATCCATCATTCTTACCACTTTTTTAAAATTCTCCTAGTTTGCAAGTTTCCTCTCCTCCATCTATATGATATCAAAAGAATGCCCTAAAAGTTTTAATGTTTGGTGTGATTGTAATCTCCAAACACCCATAAAAGTGTGCAAGAATGGTAAAAATAAGGGAAAGTATTATTGGGGGTGTGCAAAATATCCAAATAAGGAATACAATTTTTTTGAATGGGCTCATGAAGGAGGAGAAATAAGTAACCAAGGGAAACCAATTTGTCAAAGAAAATAGGTTCGGAGATGAGTATTTTTTGTAATCAAAGAGGCTAAAGAAAGAATTGAAATTTGTCGAAAAATAATTACTTGGTTGGAAATTTTCAGCAATTTTACTATTGATAATTGTATTATTTTAATTATTATAAACCACGTGTACTTGTAAAAACTATTGATATCGTAATAAAAAATTTATTGGAATTGAGTAAACTATCATTAAAAATCTAGTTGATATTGTACGGCTCAAGAATAGGTCATTTTGTCAAAATTAAATGCCCCACCTATAACTTATAGGTTTATTATAGATTGAATTCTAATGATGGATTGCCTCACCTAGACATTATCATTTCAATGTAGGATGCAATCTCATCACATATTACCTCATCTGAACATAATAAACGCTGTAAGTTAGATTGCATTCTCAATAAACGCTAATCATTATTGCCAAATATTAACTATGGAGTATCACAAGCTCCAGCATATAATAACCTTAAACCAAGAAAACCAAATAAGAGCAACCCAAGCTCTAACAATTTATCAACCGAAACTAATAAAACAAAGAATGAGCATCACAAGCTCCATCAACCGAAATGAACAAAAATAAAAAAGGAGCATCACGATATCCATCCACCAAACCAACCGAAATTAACAAAATCAAACTAGAGGAGCATCACAAGCTCCATCTACCAAAATCAACAAAACCAAATAAAAGGAGCATCACAAGCTCCACCCACCATCAAAACCGACTGCAACAAAGCCAAACCAAAGGAGTATTACTAGCTCCATCCGATAGCAATAAAACCAAACAATAGGAGCATCACAAGCTCCACCCAACATCAAAAGCTATAGCAACAAAGCCAAACCAAAGGAGCATTAAAAACTCCATCCAATAGCAACAAAAGCAAACAATAGGAGCATCACAAGATCCACCCAACATCAACAAAGCCAAACCAAAGGAGCATCACAAGCTCCATCCGATAGCAACAAAACCAAATAATAGGAGCATCACAAGCTCCACCCAACATCAAAACCGACAGTAACAAAGCCAAACCAAAAGAGCATTACAAGCTCCATCCGATAGCAACAAAACCAAACAATAGAAGCATCACAAGCTCCACCCAACATCAAAACCGACAATAACAAAGCCAAACCAAAGGAGCATCACAAGCTCCATTTGATAGTAATAAAACCTAACAATAGGTGCATCACAAACTCCACCCAACATCAAAACCAACAACAACAAAGCCAAACTAAAGGAGCATTACAAGCTCCATCTGATAGCAACAAAACCAAACCAAAGGAGCATCACAAGCTCCACCTACCATCAAATCCGGCAGGAACATAGCCAAACCAAAGGAAATGCATCACAAACTCCATCCACCCAAGCATATAAAAAGAATTCTAAGAAAACACATACCGGAAGACTTTATAAAGTTCAAATTATGAACTTATTGGTCATTCCCATCAATATTCACCTGCATCAAAATTAAAAAGTATCAATTCATCAATTACATGACATATCGCTATAGCCTTCCAATACACATTTGATGTTAGCTTCTCTGTAATATATTTTTTGATCTTTTCTTCCATCGTATAAATTGAAATTGTCTTGCACTTAGCATGCATTCTCAAAAGACAAGTTATTATAGTGACCACGAAAGAACCAGTTGTATTAGCACACATCCTCTTTAATTGTTCTTCATCTACGTTATCCATCTACATCCATTGTAAAATTAGCATACATTTAAAACTTAATATTTCCACTTATTCAAGATTAAAAATAATTAAATAACTAATGCATATATTGAAATCTTAAAAAAAATATCTAAATACCCACAAATCTATTTTTGTAATGAAACAACTAAATCATATATTGCAATCTTAATACAAAATTAAAATGAAATTACTAATTCATATATTAAATAACCAATTTATAATCATCCATGATCAACTATGACAAATAACTGAAGCAATAAAGCTCTAAATTATCAAACATCCACTATAAAATTAACCATGACAAATAACCATCCATGATCATATATATTTTTTTAATGAGTTATAGATTTATACTTTCAACTGCAAAGGGGGTAATTCAGGGCTAAAAACCGAAGCAACAAATCAAAGCAACCAACCGAGGCAACCAACTGAGAAATTTTTAGGATCAAACTTCAAAATCAAAGCTCGAAATCGAAGAAAGGAGCTCAAGATCGAAGCTGAAAATTGAAGTAACCAACCGACAACAACCCATCAAAGCAACAAACCTACCGAAGCTTGTTGGACCCTAGAGGGGGGTGATTAGGGTCAAGAGGCTCTAATTATGCAATAAAAAATTAAGACAAGCAAACCACAATAAACTGATGCAATCAAAGTAAGTGAGATAAGGTTAGGAATCGTTATCCTTGATGCGCGATGTGTTAACGAGGTTCGGCCCGCTGACCTACGTCCCCGCTCCCCACTCTCGAGGAGAAATCCACTACACACCCGGTTTGGAAGCCGGAACTTCGTCTACACAGCGATCCTCACACGATCTCTCACTAAACAGATTGATCTCAATAGATCACACTCCCTCACAGTTGATCTACCCAAGATCTCACTCACACAGCAGAAGAAAAGATGCAAGACTCTCTCTTTACACAGCCCCTATGGCAAAGAGAAAGATTACTGAAGCTGGGAAGTGAATCACATACAAAAACTACAGAGAAAACAGATTTGAAAATTTTTCTCAGGAAAACAGCAGTCTCTCTGGTTTTTGCAAACGTTAAGGCAACTTGAAGAAGAAGAAGTCTGAGGTTTAAATAGAAGATATTAATCAATTTAAAAACATAACACAATCTTCCCAATTAAGAAAATAATCTCCTTTTCAGACCATTACCACAGACTGTGCCAAACACAGTTAAGTGAAAGCACAGCAAACGAGGCAATCGACCGTTTGAAAAAAGTCACGGCTGACTAAAGAAAATTTCGGTTGACCGAAGGGATTTTCGGTCGACCGAAAAAATACTTCGGCCGACCGACCGAAAATTCGGTCGACCGCGAACAACTTTGAAAACTCAGAAAACAAGCAGAGCCATCATCGGTCGACCGGCGCGGTCGACCGATAGAAAAATCGAGATTTCGGTCGACCGCACTGGTCGACCGACGACTTCTCTGGAGCCCAGTGACGAAAGATCATATGTGCGGTCGACCGGTCCGGTCGACCGCATTCTGATACATTGCAGAAACTGATTTTTGACTCAACTAAAATATTTGCAAAATATTTATTTGACCTCTGAAAATTATAAAACTTTGTAAAATATTTTTAATACTAAAAACAAACTTTTTGGAAAAAGAATTTTGCAGATAGGTCCTCATACTTGTGAAAAATAGTATTTTGTGAAAAACGCTTAAAAGCTTAAGTATGAAAACGTGTGTGTGAGTCACAATAGCTTCAGGTGAAATCAATAACTCTTTGCCTACATTCTAGCACTAGAGAGAAACATAAAAGATAGCTAATATCCTCATATTGAAAGCAATACTTGAGCTTTGATATAGCTTGAATCGGATGAAGCTTTTATATGAATTTGTTGTTCTTGAAATAACGTTGCTTCATCATTGTGCCTCCTCCTCCTTTGGATATCATCGTTGAAGCGCATATTCCATCCAATCCTCCATAAATGGCACTAACAAGCTTGATAAATGAATTTGCTACATTTGCACTCAATAAGCCAATAGTACCTTTTTAATGGTGGTTGTAAAACATCATCAAAACATAAGGGCTAACAAAGCTAACTTCAAGTTGTAAACAGAACCCTAAATTGACAGAAATTAAAGTCAACAACCGACAATAGAGCTCGATCCTAAGGCTCGTCTTCGAAAAAGAAATCAAAGAACAATTCTAGAAGAGGCGCGCAGAGGATTGAGAAGAGGCGGGAGAAGATTAGCGGGAGAAGGCCGAAATCCAGTCTAAGGTTTGTGGTGCGGCGGATTCCGAAAAACAAAGAGAAAGGGAAATGAAGTGGGTGGTGTCAACTTTTTACCCAATTCCACCCAAACCCATTGGATTTGGGTTTCCATAACCCCCCACCCCCCCCCCCCTTCTTTTCCAACTTTATAGATTTCGAAATCCATAAAATTGTTATGAACCAAACTTAGGAATAGGATACATTTAAAATCCTTTATTTATAGCTTTGCCCCTATCAGATCCAATTCCTATTCCTATTTTATAAAAAGAGTAAAACAAACACCCCCTTAAGTAAACCTGAGAAATTTAGGTACTTCATGCTCTTTGGTAAAAGAAAAATATTTCTTCATCAACAAAAAAAATTATATTGTTTTGAGGATGAAAATTTTTATAAAGAGAAAACGTAAGTCACCCACAACTCAATTTGCAATATGAGTCATTGATACAAATACTAGAACATCATGGGGACTTATCACAAGAAAACTACACCAATTTGTCTAAAATATTAGTGTTGTGACAAATCCCGAGGAATAAACTAATATCAATCACATGACAAAAATATAAAGTATCAAGACCACAATAACACATAAATATACATTATTTGTCTTGTAGCATACGTCCATGGGCGAAGAAGAAGAATAATTTTACTAAATTATGGGGATAAAATATGGAGATATCTTAATCACTCAATCCCAAATCACACCTAAGAAAGAACTTAATCTCTCTAACAACCTCTACCACAATAGAGCCAAACTAATAACCTCTTAAATCTAGTGCTTCAGTCTGCAGAACCCATCTCACCACTTTCTGTCGTCATGTGGATTAATTGTTTTAGCCTGCAGAGCCCGTCTCACTGCTTCTTGTTGACCTTCTTGTTTTGATGATGTTTAACAAATAATTTACCACTAATATTGTTTGTCTAGTGTTTGTGTATTTCTATTTATTGTAGACAAATAACAAGTTGGAGGATAGATGGAATCAAGCTTTCACGATCATATCCAATGGAGGTTGGGGGAATAGTGGAGTGAAGCCTTGCAATTCAAGTTAAAGATCCAAGTTCAAGCTTCATCCGTAAAGTGTACCAAGTCAAGCTTATCGAAGATCAAGATTGCTTGGGTAACATTTAGTTTAGGTGTTATATTATGTGTGTTAGTACTTTAAGCTCAATCATATACACACATACACGTTTTTGTTTCGTATATATATAGTTATATGTATACATATATGTTTTGGTTTGAAAGTTTTCAAGTTTTACTATGAAACAATTGAATACAATTGAAAATATATTTCTTGTTTCATACTTATATGCATATATATGATTTCATCAATATCAATTTTATTTAGTTCAATAAAATCATGTTTTAGTTATTAAATGTGTATTTTGATAAAATACTATATTCATTGTTTATAGACAATATAACAATAGTTTACATCTTTCTTCCAGTCTATAAAATCATTTTGTATCGTTTCAAAACATGGTTAAGCTAAAATATCAAAACTCATATGTTCATATTTTTATGTTTTGGACTATTTTACAAAATGATAATATTTTTCATTTGGGAGGTCCTTTTTAAAAACCAGTTTTTGTAGCATGTGTATTATCATGTCTATAATCATTTTCCAAAGTTTTACATTTTTTGGAATTTGTTTGATATTTTTAAACAGGGTTTTAAAATCAGAAAACTGTTTCAAACCTGTCATTTTTCATATATCAGTTTGCGGTCGACCGCCACGGTCGACCGCCACGGTCGACCGCCACGGTCAACCGCCCTTGAGTCTAGAGACTCAGGATAGTTTTTAATAGCTTGCGATCGACCGTGGCGGTCGACCGGATGCAGTCTAGAGAGTTTCGCGATCGACTGTCACGGTCGACCA
The DNA here is from genome assembly GCA_022839385.1 of Asparagus kiusianus. Taxonomy (NCBI): domain Eukaryota; kingdom Viridiplantae; phylum Streptophyta; class Magnoliopsida; order Asparagales; family Asparagaceae; genus Asparagus; species Asparagus kiusianus. The sequence continues at coordinate 761,962 of BQKN01065641.1, read as the reverse complement.
TCTGTTGTCCAGAGCCATATTTAGTTTCTGTTATTGCTCACGGTCGACCGCGAAATTCCCACGGTCAACCGTCGAATGTCCAATGGTTATATTGGGTATAGAATCAGATTTCTGGTTCTTGGGCTTTTTGGTCTTTTCCTTTAGGGTTTTTGGCTGAGTTTTGGGTGGCTTAAATACCCCCTTGCTCTCATCCTTCATAAGGATCCAAGAGAATGTTTTAAAAGAGTTTAACAAGAGTTTAAGCTTGTTTTGTGTTTGTTTAAAAGAGTGTTTAAGAATTTGTTTGTGAAGAGAATTTCACAAGAGTTTGAGGAGATCATCAATCTTGTTTGGGCTTCAATCTACATCCATCCACTCTTGTTTTAGAGAAATTTTCTTAAACTCTTTATCTAGCTTGTTTATGCTTAATATGTCATATTTATTTTGCTAGATTAAAATTGAGTTTAGACTTGTTTTTCTCATTGCTTACACACACAACCATTGAGCTTATTGTATTTTTATACTTAGTATAATTTGAGTTGTGGGGAGTTATAACAATTGAGAGTGAGCTACATTGAGTTCTCATCTATTATAGAGAACATTTTTTTTTGTAAATTAACATTCTTTATTCATTACCAAAATGAAGAATATATGTACATCAAGAATCTCAAATATTGAGATATCAAAACAAAAACCTTCATCTAAAGCTCAAAATAAGTAGAGCTCTGTTAAACAGCATCTCCAAACTACCCAAAGAGAAAACTCCCTGCTTTTACATTGTTGCCTGAAAACAAAACAACCTGAATCATAACAACTGCGTCCATTTTTTATTTTCAGCATCTATTTCACTGTTTATAATTGCAGTCATCATATCCACTTTAATCAGTTTAACTAGCTGAACAATAGTAGAGAACATATTTGTTGTTACATTGTTAGTGTTGTAAAGTTTTCAGTGAGCTAGAAAACCGAGTGTGAGGAGTGAACGTTAATCGGTGAGCGTTAAAAACCGACATTGTGAGTGATTGTGAACGTTGATCGGTGAACGTTAAAAACCGACATTGTGAGGTGTAAACGTTATTCGGGTGAGTGTAGAAAACTCGGTTGTGATAGTGGATTTCTCCCCGAAAGTGGGGAGCGGAGACGTAGGACGGAAGGTCCTAACTCCGTGTTCATATTATGTGTTTGCATTGTTTAGTTACGCTATCACTCTTATCTTGTTTATGTTTATTTCACCCTTGTGTTAGTTTATATATCATTGTATATATTACATCTTTGCTAGGATATATCTCTTTATTCATATTGCTTATTCTTGTTTATAACACTTGTATATCTATCATGCAAGAATATATTTGAATTAGTTTTAATTGGCATAAAATCGGATTAGATTAGCAATAGACCCTAATCACCCCCACCCCCCCTCTAGGGTCTAACAATTGGTATTAGAGCTTGGTGCTCTTTAATTTAAGGTCTAATCACCTTAAGTTAAAGATCCAAGTTATCTTTTTGTGCTAATCTTTTTTTAATTGCATTTGTATCTTGCTTGCATATTTTTATAAATTATGGATATGAATGGTGTATCTTGTTTAGGCTATGATTCTAGTGTTGCTCCTAAATTCAATGATTTTCCCTATGACCAATGGTGTTCTAGATTTAATATATTTGTTAGATCTAAACATTTTGATTTATGGGAAATTATTAAAAATGCTTATATTATGCCCACTTTGGAGAAATCTAAGAGGAATAAAAATGATCATAAGATGTTTACAATGAATAAGCTATTGTTAGAATTTTTGCGTAACGCTTTTGATTCATCTTTTTCTAACAAGCTTGATTCATTTGATAGTGCTTACAAATTGTTGAAATTTATAGAAGCACATCAAGGGAACTTGGAGGCGATCCGACAAGCTTTGGCGGCTTTCTCTTCAAGTTCATGTGGAGCCTCATCATGCACACGTCCACTAGGCGATAGCCATAGTGTGGTATGCGATTCCAAACCCAAAAATGATTTTATCTAGTGATGAACTCGCTTGTGCATATGATAGATTAATGCATGCCTATACTAAGTTGCATAATAATTTTATAGATCTAAAAAGCAAGTATGTTAGTTTAAAATCCGATCATGAGTTGTTAGCATCTAGGTTTGAGACTATTTCTAATGAGAATGTGATCCTAAAAGAAAACAAAGAAAAATTAAAGTTGGATCATGGTTCTTTAATCACAAATTTTGTTAAGTTAACTCATGAGAAAAACAATGTCATGTTAGAAGTAGAGGCTATAAGAAATGAATTCATATCATTTAAATATGATCATGTTTGCTCTACTTCTAGTGACAATGCTTCTATGCCTAATGATGAGTTGAATAACATTAAACATCGCATTTTATTTTTAGATTCAACTCTTAACACATGCATTGATAATCATAAGAGACTTATGGACAAGTGTATTAAATCTAGTGTTACAACTTCTAAATCACCTACACACTATGCACACTTGTATAGCAAAGTTTACAAATGCTCAATTTGCGATCGTAAAGGCCATTTAGCTAAATTTTGCTATGATGCACGTAAACCCATGAAATCTAATGTTCCTTGTGCGTCCCATCAAGCTTTATCTTCATGTACACATACACATTCACATGCTCATACTTATAAAGTTCATCATAAGCATGCTAATGTATTTAAATGTGATTTTTGTGGTAGATTTGGTCATTTGGCAAAGTTTTTTGCTTTGATTTGAGAAAATATTCAAACTTGCCAAAATTTTCAAATAAACCACGTTTGTTTAACAATGTTTCTCATTTGCAAAATAATCTTAAAAGATCATCTATGTTTGCTAATGATTCTCGTGCACCGCCACTTGGTCAACAAAATCTAATGGGCCTCTTTCATTGCACTTATTACAATTGGAAAGGTCATTTACATAATTTTTGTTTTGACCATGTTCGTGTACTAAATGCACCCAAATGGGTTCATAACCCAAGGGCTTTGAGCTTTATTGATAGGGGTCATGTCCCTAAACAAACCGGCACCAAAAATACTTGGGTGCCAAAATAATTTTTAAGCCAAGAATTTTAGTATTTTTCTTTTTCTTTTTCTTGGTTTCAAAAAATATATTTTTAAATTTTTTTATGAAAACAATTCCTTTTATTGGTCAAATTCTTTTGTTTTTATGATTATTGGTTTTGTTTTGATGAGAGGTTTATGTTTATATAACCCCTCGGGTTTATTAGGTGTTTATTCCCAAACCTTGTTTACCGGATGCTTAAATATTTATATGGGTTGTTACTAGCTCAAGAGCTAAATATGGTTGCCTCTCTTGATTTTTTAAAAATCAATGATGCTTTGGTTTTATACTCTTAAAGATAATTTTTAGTTTTTAAAATCCATAGTTCATGATTCTTGCATGTTACTTTTGAACTATAAAATTTTTGCCTTGATTTGTTCTTTTGAACTCATTATATAAGCACAATAGATGATTCAAATTTCAAATATGCTTTATAATGTATTCTTTATGTGGTTTGATCAAGTTTTACAAAGAAAATTTTCTTTATTGATCAAACATCATTTTTGGATATAAACTTTGATTTATGATTTCTTTTGGTTGATTTGTTTTCATTTGAAAACTTTTTGCATGATTCTTATGTTCCTCTCTCTTTTGATTTCATAAATCTATTTTTATACATGAATTTTATGTTTATGCTTTGAGACACATTATTTCAATTGTACATCCATATATGTTCTCATTATCCATATATGTTCTCATTATCTTGTAGTATATGAGTGACATTTAGCATATTCATCTATGTTTACTCACATATAATTGCCTTAGCCTTCATTTCATACATTCATTAAGGCATTTTCATAGGGGGAGCAATCCCTATATTTGTTTTATACTCACCCATATTTATTTGTAGGGGGAGCTTTCGCTCTCTTCATACTTTATGATTTTCCCCCTTTTTGATGTTGTCAAAGGGGGAGAAATATTATGAGTATATTCTTTCTTGTTTATATGCATGATAATTATAATTTATATATTCATTTCCTTTCATGCATATATCCTTTTTTATAAATTATTTATCATCATCAAAAAGGGGGAGATTGTTGACATTCTTGTTTTGATGATGTTTAACAAACAATTTATAACTAATGTTGTTTGTCTAGTGTTTGTGTATTTCTATTTATTGTAGACAAACAACAAGTTGGAGGACGGATGAAATCAAGCTTTCACGATCATATCCAATGGAGGTTGGCGGAATAGTGGAGTGAAACCTTGCAATTCAAGTTGAAGATCCAAGTTCAAGCTTCATCCGCAAATGTACCAAGTCAAGCTTATCAAAGATCAAGATTGCTTGGGTAACATTTAGTTTAGGTGTTATATTATGTGTGTTGGTTCTTTAAGCTCAATCATATACACACATACACATTTTGGTTTCGTGTATATATAGTTATATATATACATATATGTTTTGGTTTGATAGTTTTCAAGTTTTACTATGAAATAATTGAATACAATTGAAAATACATTTCTTGTTTCATACTTATATGCATATATATGATTTCATCAATATCAATTTTATTTAGTTTAATGAAATCATGTTTTAGTGCATTATATGTGTATTTTGATAAAATACTATATTCACATTGTTTATAGACTTCATAACAATAGTTTATATTTTTCTTCAAGTCTATAAAATTATTTTGTATTGTTTCAAAATATGGTTAAGCTAAAATATCAAAACTCATATGTTCACATTTTCATGTTTTAGACTATTATGAAAAATAATGATATTTTTCATTTGTGAGGTCCTTTTTAAAAACCAGTTTTTGTAGCATATGTATTATCATGTCTACAATCATTTTCCAAAGTTTTACATTTTTTAGAATTTGTTTGATATTTTTAAACAGGATTTTAAAATCAAAAAGCTTTTTCAAACATGTCATTTTTTATATACCAGTTTGCGATCGACCGCCACGGTCCACTGCCCTTGAGTCCAGAGACTCAGGATAGTTTTTGATGGCTCGCGTCGACCATGCCGGTCGACCGGATACAGTCCAGAGAGTTTTGCAGTCAACCGTCATGGTCGACCGTCTGTTGTCCAGAGCCGTATTTAGTTTCTGTTGTTGCTCGCGGTCGACCGCGAAATTCCCACGGTCGATCGCTGATTGCCCAACGGCTATATTGGGTACAAAATCATATTTCTGATTCTTAACCTTTTTGGTCTTTTTCTTTGGGGTTTTTGGCGAGGTTTTGGGTAGCTATAAATACCGGCCCCCTTGCTCTCATCCTTCATAAGGATCCAAGAGAATATTTTAAAAGAGTTTAACAAAGGTTTAAACTTTTTTTGTGTTTGTTTAAAAGAGTGTTTAAGAGTTTTTTTGTGAAGAGAATTTCACAAGAGTTTGAGGGGATCAACAATCTTGTTTGGGCTTCAATCTACATCCCTCCAGTCTTGTTTTAGAGAAGTTTTCTTAAACTCTTTATCTAGCTTGTTTATTCTTAATATGTCATATTTATTTTGCTAGATTAAAATTGAGTTTAGACTTGTTTTTCTCATTGCTTACACACACAACCTTTGAGCTTATTGTATTTTCATACTTAGTATAATTTGGGTTGTGGGGAATTGTAACAATTGAGAGTGAGCTACATTGAGTTCTCATCTATTGTAGAGAATATATGTGTTGTTACATTGTTAGTGTTGTAAAGTTTTCGGTGAGCTAGAAAACCGAGTGTGAGGAGTGAACGTTGATCGGTGAGCGTTGAAAACTGACATTATGAGTGATTGTGAACGTTGATCGGTGAACGTTAAAAACCGACATTGT
>BQKN01065641.1:741029-751164 GCA_022839385.1 Asparagus kiusianus | reverse complement strand
AACGGGCAGTTCTCCCAACCCTCAAGAGGATCCTCCACCATTATCATGTAGAGCACTTGATATTTGAGGCCAGGGGTGAGCTCCGATATTTTCCACCTCCCATGGACCTCCACGTGTTTTGTTCCCATAAGTTTCGGCACTTCGACTCCCAGTTGCCCTTGGCTGCATCAATTCATGCATACATATGAATGAAATTTCAAGCAAGCATATATCAATTTATTCTATATACATACATAGAGATTTAATTAAAAGAGATCGACGAGGAAGTTATTAATTGTTACCTTTCAAGAATGAGAGAGTGCCAGAGCCAACAACTATCATCGTCACCTCCGACAACTTCGAGCTCCCTTGGATAAATAAGAATGCCCTTTTCTCCTGTCATCTCCTCCCTCCATGAGTTCTAAACAAGCCAATAATTAATTAAGAGTGGGGGAAACAAAACCCGGACTTATGTTCTTTACTTTAACACACAACAATTAATATATATTAAGGTTAATTATTACCTCTGCGTACAGCTCTGGTTGCCCGTCCATCTTACCCTCTTCGTAATTAATATTAATCTTCTTCAATAAAGATGGGGCTCGGAATGCTCTTTTAATATATATACTTCTCTAAGTTCTCTTACTTCTGCCCTTCAAATCTCGGACTACGCTGCTTTTTATAGGTTCCAATTCAACTACCAAGATCATTAAGAAATATAGAATAATATTCTTAACAATAGTTTTCGAGTACTTTTCAAACTTTGAATTTGATGGTACTGTCGTCAAAAAATGAGGGCATTGAGACCAAGAGCTCCAAGAGAAGAAACATGTACAGCCATCTATGCCTTCTCGGCTTAATCTAATTTATAAAAGCTATCATATCTAATTCTTTTTTATTCTATTTTATTTTATTATCTCTCTTAAGGCTTCTCTGTCAGCGGACAGACATATAACAACCAATTTGCTCATTTTCAAGGCAAAATAGCAAAATAAAATAGTTACTTGGTATTTCTCACAACTATTTTTAGTATTATTATTATTATTATTACTGTTGTTATTATTTGTTACTATTGTTGTTGTTGTTTTTAGTACTGTAGTTTAGTTCAGGATTTGTATTCGCACTCTATTTATGTTGCTCAACAACAGTACACACTAGTAGAAAATCACGTATTCTAGACGGAATATTCTAGACGGAATTTTTTCCGTCTAGAATGTATTAAACTAGATCGACGGTAATTTTCCGTCTAGAATATTCCGTCTAGAATAAAACATTCTAGACGAAAAATTCCGTCTAGAATAGTATCCTACACGGTTCTTTTATTTTTTATTTTTTTTAAAAATAACCAGGTATGCTAGACGGAAATTTCCGTCTAGGATACATAGACCAATTTTTTTAAAAAAATTCACCCAATAAACCCGCGAATGCCCTCCTTTCTCCCCAGGGCTGTTTGGTTGGTTTCCTAAAAACCAAGAATAGGAAATGGGAGCATGGAAATCTCCCATTTCCTATTTTCAACCATTTCCATCCCTAAAACTTACCCCAACATTCAATAAAATATTATTTTATCATCCAACTCATCTAATAAAATATCATTTTATCATCCAACTCATCCAATAAAATATTACTTTTATCATCCAACATCTAATAAAATATTATTTTTATCATCACATCATCCAACTCATCTCATCTCATCCCATCTCATATTTAAAAATCAATCACATCATCCAATAATATGGTGACAACTCATCTCATCTCCTTTAACTTTCATCTCCACCCATTTCCTCCAAAAAAACAAGGAAATTGATTTCCTTAAGTGTGGGTCACATCATCCAATAATATAATAACAACTCATCTCATCTCATCTCATCTCCTATTTTTAAGAATGAACCAAACACAAGAGAAGAACCAATTATAAGAAATAGGTTTCCTATTCTTTGATTTCTTTCTTTTTTAACCAACCAAACAACCTCAAAACAACATTTTTTAAAAAACCACTCACATTATCCAATAATATGGTGACAACTCATCTCCTATTATTTGATTTTCTTCTTTTTTTAACCAACCAAACAACTATAAAACATTTTTTTTAAGGAAATAGGTTTCCTATTCCTTGATTTCCTTCTTTTTTTTGGCAAGCAAACAGCCCCTAAAACGAATAATTCATCCCCAAATTTGTTTTCATTTCAGGAACCCCCCTCCTACTCCTCCCTCTCCCTCATCTCCGGCGGGTCAGCATCAACCCCTCAGCCATCTCCTTCAGCAACCCCTGCATATTAAACAGCGCCTCCTCGTCCACGAACGCCGCTGGCGGCGACCGCGATGACAATGTCGACGGAGAAGGCATCGGTTGCCTCGGCGAAGGCATCGGTTGAACCTCTCTGCCGCCTCCGACGCAACACGCCGTATCTCCTCCGTGCTGCTCGACGCCGCACGCGGCAGCAGCCACGCGGAGTCTTCGAAGTTGAGGGGGCTGACTTCCCTCTCAAAGTGATTGCAGCCACATCATGGGCTCTGGCGGCCATCTCGGGGGTCGGATAGGTGCCCAACCATATCCTGGTCTTCTTGTTCGGCTCCCGAACTTCGCACACCCATTTCCCGCCATTGTGCTCCCTGACGCCTCGGTACACAGGGTGGCGGGTTTCTAGCTGTGGCTGTGAGTTTTACTTGACTACGCTATCGAATGTTGAATGTTGAATTCTAGCTGTAGCTGTGAGTTTGTGTTTAAATTGAGAAACGCATGCCGACTGTTTGTTAAAATGCTTGTGTGAGTTTATCTGAATGAAATTGATCTTTACTTTGTGATTTATGTTTGTGAAGTGCCTCTACAAAGAGTGGAGAGTCATTTTGGGATGGAGGTTTGATCTACATGCATTCTTGGCAAAATCATGGAAGGAACAAAAATCAATTTCATTCAGATCGGTGAGATATTCATCCTACCTGCAAGACTACAAATTTCGAGATTCACTAGTTCTGTTACAACATTTAATTTCGAATACATCTTGAAGGATTGAACATGTTTTTTTCTTGTGTATCTGTCATATGTTGTAAAAATTAAATGTTTTGAAATTTTACTAAATTTGCTTAATTGTTTTGGCGTGATACTTATTATAATGCATGAAAATCATTGGATTTTTTTTTTGTTTTCGGGTGGTTCGTGTGTATTACATATTTACATTGCATCCAACGACACATATTTTCAATTAGGAAATTTTCAAATTCTAGTTTTGGACTGATAGTATCCACATATTGAATACTGTCAATATGAGCCTATCTCAACTGGAGTCTCTTGAGGTATTACTATCAAAGGAGCTACATAAGATTGTTAATTGTTAGCTTTACTAGTTTCGCTCAATTTGGCCAAATATCAACTGAAAATCTTGTTGGTCAGCTGTTGATAACTTTGCATTTGGATTCTTTCTTCTTACTCCATCCTAGATTGTCGTCAGTTGTGTTACCTAACACGCGTATACATAAAATCAACGATATGAATTATATTATTCTAATTTTTTATTTAGTAGTCTTTCTGTATTTTATCAGTAACATTGTGAACTTCTTAAATTCTTTAAAGAAAAAATTAAAATACACCGAGAATATTTCACAAACTGTTCTAACCAAGTTCTTTTTTCTTCTTGTTTTTCTATATGGTGATTTGCAGCTTTATTCTTCCTTGTTTATTGTTGGCGCACTGTATTATGAGAACTCAGTAATTGAAAGAAAGCTGCATTGGCAATCTTACACTTCTTCGGTTACTTATCCAAGCTTGCCCTGGCATTTGTATTTCATTTCATTGGTGATCCAATTGTGAAAACGGCGAAGGAATTGAGTAAGGAATTGAGAAAAACGTGAAGAATAAGCAAAACAGACTCCACCACACCCTGATGTGATGTCTGTCATGGGTGTGGCAGAATCTGCCCTGTCTGCCATGGGTGTGGTGTCTGTCACACCCTGGTGTGGCAGAATCTGCCCTGTTAACATGGGTGTGGTGTGTGCCACACCGCAGACTCGTTTTTAGAATCCAAATCAGTTTGGGATTGCGTTTTGTTATAAATAGAGACACGTTTTTTAGGGTTTCTTTGGCTTTGTTTAAGGCTTTGTTTAGGCTTTGATTGGGCTTTGATTAAGCATTGATTGTGGGATATTTGGAGCACGAAAAGAGTTATTTTTTTAAGCTTTTGATTAGGGTTTTGTTTGGAGAGATTAAGAGTTTTGTTGGTGAGATTAGTTTGTTCCTTCGAGTGATTTGTAATCTCAATTTGTACTATTCTTTTCTATTAGTGAAAACCTCATCCCCTTCTTGCCCTATGGACGTAGGCAACTTGCCGAAGCACGTTAAAATTGGTGTTTTGTTTGTGCATTAATATTTAGTTCATTTGGCTCTCTTGGATTGGCGTTTGGTTTGGTTCCTCGACACAACTTTTGGCACAACAATTTTGTATCAGATCTCGGGCTACGCTTGGGCTATTTGGAGGAGTAGATCGATTTGGGAAGCTCGTCTAGGGTTTCAGTTAGTGAGAAAGGTGGGATCTTTTCGATAAAGCTTCTTTCTTTTCTCAGTTTTGGATCTATTCTTCGTTTGTTTCCGCATTGGTTGTTGGTGTGTTGAGAATTATGGCCGAGAAAGAGGGAGTTGAGGGTAGTTCTTCAGGTGTGAAGACTGTCCAAAGTTTGAGTATCCACTCGATGAAGATTGACGTAGAGAAGTTCAATGACACTAACAATTTTAGACTTTGGCGATGCGAAGTCTTGGATGTGTTCAATGCGTAGAATTTGAAAGATACGTTGGAGTTGGACGGGAAACCGGACAACATTGATGAGAATGTTTGGAAAAAGATGAATCAGATAGCGTGTGGTGTGATTAGGTCTTGTCTCACTCAAGATCTAAAATATAATGCGATGAATGAGACTTCTGCGAAGAAGATTTGGGAGGTCCTAGAGAGCAAGTACTTAATGAAGAGCATTGAAAACCGCTTGCATTTGAAGAGGGGGCTTTATCTCTTCCAATTGAAGAAGGAGACATCCATTAGTGATCACATGAACCACTACACGAAGCTTCTTGCAGATTTGATGAATGTAGATATCATTGTTGAAGATGAGAACAAGGCGTTGCTATTGTTGAGTTCCTTGCCCGACGAGGAATATGAGACGTTTGTCCTTACTCTTATTAATGGGAAGATATCTCTTTTATATAGTGAGGTCATCGCTGCATTAGTGAATTACCAACTCAGGAAGAAGGATAAGGAGACTTCTATTGAGCCGGTAGCGGGGGTATTGGTTGCAAGAGCAAAGGATCCAAACCGAGATAGAAGGTCACATTCTAGAGGAGCACATCTTGGAATTCGTAGGAATCAGTGTGCTTTTTGTAAAGAAGATGGACATTGGAAAGCTGAATGCCCAAAGTTGAATGATCAAGCCGGGAAGAATAAGGGGAAAGCTGTACAAGCTTCAGAGGTGACTATTGTCAAGACTAGTGACAACAATTCAGATTCAGATTCTTCAGGCTACTCATTATCTGTACTGCCATCAGTTTGTGTTGCCTACTCTACAGAGTGGATGTTGAATTCGGGCGCTACATACCGTATTTTCCCTAGGAGGGATTGGTTCTCAAGCTTTCAGGAGTTGGAAAGAGGGGATTTCGTACTCATGAGGAATGATCACAAATGCTCTATTGGTGGTATCGGTACCTTTCGGATCAGGATGAGTGACGGGGTGATTCGGGAGTTGGTTGGAGTGAGGTTCGTTCCTCAGTTGAAGAAGAACATTATTTTACTTGAAGTTTTGGATGCAGCAGGCTATAGTGTGACCTTGGCGGATGCACGCTTGAAGGTTACATTTGGATCCATGATTGTGATAAAGGGCGTTAGAAAGAGTAAATTATACTATTTGTTTAGGAGCACAGTGATTGATAGAGCTCTGACGACTTCATTGGATTTGGCTAGATTGTGGCGTTGTTTGGTGCTGGGGTATTTGATTGGTGATGTCGTGCATAGGTTGTTGAGGAGTGCTTTGACCTACAGATGGAAGTCCTTTGAGCACATTGGGATGAGCAAGACCGAGGTGGAGTTTGGCACTCCTATCCATCGAGCGATGGGTCTTTTATGAGATGTTCAGTGAGGTATTTGGGGGCCTTCCAAAGAGGCATCATTGGGAGGTAATCGTTTTGTAGTTTCCACAGTTAGTGATTGTTCTAGGCATTATTAGGTCGTGACCAGTTCCCGTTGGTGTAAAGTCCTAGAAGTCAACAACAATTGGAAGAAGTGTATTGGCAGAAAGGTAACTCGTTGTTCTAGCTTTGGTAGGGGTCCTTTCTTGCGTTTGTGCTGAGCTCACAGCAATAGGAGACACTTCATTGGTGTGGAGACTTTGAGGTGACAAGATGAGATGACAGTTTCGATGGGTCGTTCCTTTCTAGAGGAGGATCGACGTTGGTTGTCGAGCATTAGTTCTAGAGCTTCAACATATTTAGGTCATCTTAGTCATAGGTCGCCGACTGCTGCATTAGGAGTTATTGGATCTGGTGGAGCTGCTTCAGATTTTGGTCGGCATCGGATATTTGGTTACCCAGCATTTGGTCACATCGAGGATGGGAGATTTGATTCGATTGCGCGTTTAGGATTCGGAGGCTTATTTGATTATCGTTTGGGAGCTTCTGATTTTGTTTTGAGCAGGAATGTCACTTTTGACTCTCGACAGGTGGAGAGTGTTGATCAGGTCGTTTGGATATCGCAGCAGGTAGAGGGTGATGCTACTTCATGTTGGGTGGAACTTATTCCACATACTCCAGATCATATTTCATCATTTGGGATTCCAGCTGAGGTGACACATGTTGGGGATTATTTGATTTGGGATGCAGATGATAGATTGGTTTTGGATTCGGTTGCAGCTGGTGGACATGATTTGGATATGGTCATTGGTTCACCTCAGATGGAGGTGTTTGATTTGTATCAGTTTGGGACCGTTATCAGTTGCAGATCCGTTGGCGATATTGGAGAAGAGTTGCAAACTTTTCTATTTATTTGAGGGCCTTTGGAGGCCGTTTGGGTGAACTACGTGAATGCTTGATTCCTTGGGCAAGAGGATACGTAGGCAGTCAGTTTTGATGCAGCCGATTTGGTGAATAGATACCGATATTTGGGTGAGTGTTTGCACTCCCGTTTGGGTCTCAACTTGTGTGGATGGAGTCCGTTGTCATGAGTCTGTTGCCGTGACATACTGGATGCAACAAGTGAGGCATTTGTTTTGGTTGGTGTCGGCTCAGTTTTGGGAAAACTTCGTCGAGGTGGAGAATTATGAAAACGGCGAAGGAATTGAGGAAGGAATTGAGAAAAACGTGAAGAATAAGTAAAACAGACTCCACCACACCCTGGTGTGGTGTCTGCTATGGGTGTGACAGAATCTGCCCTGTCTGTCATGGGTGTGGTGTGTGCCACACCAGGGTGTGACATACTCGTATTTAGAATCCCAATCAGTTTGGGATTGTGTTTTGTTATAAATAGAGATACGTTTTTTAGGGTTTCTTTGGCTTTGGTTAGGGCTTTGTTTAGGCTTTGATTGGGCTTTGATTAAGCATTGATTGGGGGTATTTGGAGCATAAAAGGAGGTATTTTTTGTGCTTTTGGTTAGGGTTTTGTTTGGAGATATTAAGAGTTTTTTGGTGAGATTAGTTTGTTCCTTCGAGTGATTTGTAATCTCAATTTGTACTCTTCTTCTCTATTAGTGAAAACTCCATCCCCTTCTTGCCCCGTGGATGTAGGCAACTTGCCGAACCACGTTAAAATTGGTGTTTTGTTTGTGCATTGATATTTAGTTCGTTTGGCTCTCTTGGATTGGCGTTTGGTTTGGTTCCTTGACACAGCTTTTGGCACAACACCAATCACTAGATTTATAAGAATTATCGAGTCCTCTCTCTATCTTGTTCGTGACATCTACATTAGCATTATAGCTTTTGCGCCTGTTTCGGAACTGACAAGAATTATCTTATTTGCATCAACGATATTGGCCATTGGTGAAGCTGCAGTCCCTGATTCAGTGAACAGTCAACCATATCTTCTCACTTTGGCTGGGATTGTTGGGTTTGGGGCTGTTAAGGGGGTTATTCTTGAGCCATTCTTTTGGTTATTTCTTGTTGGTATATTCTGCTTCTCTCGGTTTATTAAGAAGAGAGGTAGTACATCAGCAGCTCTCCCATCTGCAGCTATTTTGGCTGCTATTAGGGAGCCTTGGGTGAGGGGTTTAACTATGGTTTCTTACCTAGCCCTTGCTATTGTTCAGAATTCTAAGTCATCAGAAGAGGTTGTAAATGTTGAAGTTTCAGTGAAACAGAGGAAGCTTCCGCTGCCACTTCTACTAGCTGCTTTATCTATTGGTATTCATGTTGCTGCTAAGTGGATCAGAAGCTTCTGCAGTGTCATAGCCATTGTAAATAATTTATGTAAAAGTTTGTAAATAATTTATGTATCTCTCTACTATTTTGGTGAATGTATTATTTGAATATAATAAAATTTGATATTAGAATATAATTAGATTGTGTTGGATATGAATATAATTTATTGTTCAATATTGTGTACATGCACTTAAAGTAGATTCTGTAAAAAAATAAAATAAAAAAACTACTGTAGCATAGCATCCTAGACGGAAGTTCCGTCTAGGATGCTCAAATTCCGTCTAGGATAGCTTTTTTTTTTTAAAAAATTAAAAAATTAAAAAACATCCTTCTGTCTAGGATGAGTATCCTACACGAAAATTTCCGCCTAGAATAATCATCCTAGACGGAAAAAAAATCCTAGACGGAAATATTTTTTCCGTCTAGGATTAGTTATTCTAGACGAAATTTCCGTCTAGAATATTTCGTCTAGGATGTATTCTAGACGGTTTTGAATTCCGTCTAGAATATTCCGTCTAGGATGTATTCTAGACGAAAATTCCGTCTAGAATACTACATCCTAGACGAAAACTTCCTAGACGCGTATTCTAGACGGAATTCCGTCTAGAATACACATCCTAGACGGAATTCTGAGTATCCTAGACGGAATTTTCCGTCTAGGATGCCTTATTTTTTACTTGTGATAGCAAGCCAGATGAGACCGTGGCTACTAATTAAGATAATCATGCATGTACATTTATTTAATTTTTTGTAGTTTTTGTTTTTTTTGAATGATGCATGCGTACTTTTGATGGTAGGTGATACTAAATGTTTGAAATATATGATTAGTCTCCCTCTGGTATATAATTATATAGAGTAAGTCTTGGTTAGATATTTTTTTGGAAGCATCATGGCTACCACATGCATGCACTTGGACCAAGTCATGGAGGGAAATCTAATAGCATAGCCACCGCTTGAAACTTATCATGCCTTGCTTGTCTTTCACTGTTCAGGCCACGTGGAATATCTAGGCATGACTTTTCTCTATTAAACTGTGAAGAATAACACGCCATAAATTATTCCTCAAAAAAATTACTTAAAAAAATGGAATAAATTGACTTATTTAATACGAAGGTAAGTAGCTGCTGAAAACTTTTTTCCAGACATATATTATATAAAACAGCATATTTTTTCGAGATGAAGCTAATCAAATCTACCTAAGTTTTGTTTAAGTCGGTCGACGCTTTGGTTAACGAATTTCCTTTTAGATTGAGAGAGATAGAACTTTGCGTTAAATTTTTTAAAATTTTAGTAATGATGTTAGAGTCTTTTTTATTTTAATTAATTAGCAAATGAAGGATGTTAGATTTGATCAATTAATTAGTCTCCAATCATGTATATTTTTAGTAATTACAATCCCGTTTGGAGTCTTACTATGTTTTGAGGATTTTAAACCCTGGAATAATTATTGCTTTTCATGGATTTAAAGTTTCTTCACGGATTAAAAAAAAAAAAAAACTATTCTGCATTGATTCGTAAAATGTCTCTCAGTAGATTCAGCGGTTTTGCTTCCGCACTATATCATAATAAGTTATAATAAATAAGTTATTCGATCTGCAACTAGTTTCCAATAAAGAGACATTTGTGTTTGCTTTCCCTCAGTAAATGGTACACGCACTGGGATATTAATACATATTCGGCCTACAAAGTATTTCTTAAAGTATTATATATCGAAAAGGTCTGAGTTTTTAAGTTGCTGCCGACTATTAATATATATATATATATATATATATA
>BQKN01065641.1:717022-740929 GCA_022839385.1 Asparagus kiusianus | reverse complement strand
ATATATATATATATATATAAGACGAATTTTCTTCAGCAGCCAGCTGGGGATAAGCCAGCGGGTCCAGTACGTTCTTGGGTAATATTCGGTAATTAGTCCTTTTGGGGGGATAGCAAAGAATGTGATGCGAGAGACTACAGTGTTATTGTCCTTTTTTTTAACCTTAATTGGTCTTGTTTTCCTGTTTGAAGAGGAAGCGTCATAGTACGGTTAATACCGGAATAATGAGGCACAAGAATTATGAAACAAAGTGGCAGCCACGGAGTTGAAAAGAATTAACATACTATTGATTTCACGACTTCACCTACCAATTTATGCGCTTCTTTGTCAAGTTGATGAGACAACGGTTGCGTACGTGTTTTAACTAAGTTGTTCCAGTTTTGAAGTTGACACTCTAGACACTAATAAAACCCTTATAATTTTGAATCGACCCTTTTAACTTTGAATTTCAAAAATCATGTATAGTTTGGAAAAACTTTCCAAATCTACGCGGAGCACCGTTGATTCCAAGCGGGTGGCTTGTTTCCTAAAAGTGAGTAGGTGGAGCTCTTGAAACCTATAAATGCATCCCCCAAGGCATTCACCATGTATTACATCCTCTGAAGAAAAAAAAACACTTTTATAAGTAATTACCCTTCAAACACTTAATATCAAGAGATGACTACTGTTGCCAAGGAGCTACCAAAGGTGTACACAGAGGCAAGTAAATAATAATTGCTTAGCTACGTACTTGTCTACATAAAAAGACATATGCATGCATGTATCCTTCAATTGCTATGTCTAAGCTTATTATATATGTTCTCAAATCAATTAATAATCAACCGTACAGAACTCATGGATGGAGGAGAGGAACGGCGATAGGGGCATGCTTAAATACCCGAGAGAGCTCGACATTACTAATGTTGATGACGGTAAATCCTGGGTCTGGCACTCCCTGGTCTTCGGAAGGCAAGTATATGTTTCTGAATTCATACATGCATGTATATATACGTACATATATATGTTATTCATTAAATTTTAAATGGTATCAATTAATTTAATTTTCATGCATAATAAACCACACAGCATCGGTAGATTGGGGATGGAAGCACCGAAACTGATGGGGACGACGCATGTGGAGATCCGTGGAGATTTCAAGATGTCGAAACTGACACCGGGTCTCAAGTATCAGGCAGTGTTACTGTGCATGAAGACTAATGGTAATGAAGGGTGGGATTCCTGCCCTTTGAACGTAGAGCTTAACCTTCCCGATGGAACCACACAAAAACGCAAAGTAGACCTGACCAAATTCCCAACGGATGAGTTTGTGATGATGGTGCTCGGTTACTTTGAGGCCGTTGAGAGCGGTGACATCACTTTCTCTGTCGTTGACACTTCAAACTGCGTGAAGAAGGGATTCGTTGTTAAGGATGCTGCCCTCCGTCCACTCCCCCGTTGATCTTCTATATATATTGTGAATGAACATTTGAAGAGTTAATAATGAACGATGATTGATGATGAAGATGAAGATCGCGCATTATAGGACACGCATGCAAAACCACTAGCTCAATTCTCTTCTTTTGTAGTGATTAAGATCATCCAATAAAAAGAAGTTTTATCTTAGGTTTCTACGTATATATATGGAGGATGTGCTTGCACAATATATACTCCAGCTCAATCTCCTCTTGTAATATTGATTAATATTACCAAATAAAATGGAGTTTTTGTTTTATTGTTCCACGTCTTGCTGCTGAATTTTCTAATTATTCTTCTCGCTTAATTTTCTTAATTAAATTTTTTTATAAGCAAAAATTTTCATTACCAATGAGCAATGATGTACAGAGTCTAGATAACCCAGGAAGAAAACTGAACGATGCACAAGATACAATTACGTACGACTAAACTAAAAAAGATACAAAATTGAGTGAATAGCAATCTTGGGTTTGAAGACACGAGCAAACACCTCACGCTTGATATTATGAATCAATTTGCACTCACTGGAAGATTTGTGAGCGAAAATCCTACTATTGCTTTCAATTATGAATGATAAATGTTATGACAAATTCTCTAGGATAAGTTAATATCAATCACACGAGAGCACGAAAAATATCATTAACACACGAACACAAAGATATACGTAGTTCGGCTTAGAGAGCCTACGTCCACAAGCGAAGGAGGAGAATAGCTTAACTGATTGTGAGGATTACAAACTGGAAACTCTCAATCTCAATCCTAAATAACACCCAAAATTCCTGTACAATCTCTCTAAATAAAAGAAACAAAAGAGAAGAATATCAAATAGGCTTCACAAAAGAACTTTCTCTTCTCTTGATTGATGCTCTAAAGATTGATGAATAATTATTGGCTTGAAAGATTTCTCTTATATAGCCTTGAAGATTCCAACTCCTTACCGTCTAAGGAATAAGAGTTCTAATAGGAATAAAAGTCTATATGTCCTAAAACCCAACAATAGTCCAAGTAGAAATAAATCTCAAATATGATTGGTTGTTCAAAGTCTAATGTAAGTAGGACTCTTGATCAAAACAAACCAACCTAAAAAAACTCCCAAAGTAATATGGATTTGAGTATTTGGGGCAACCTATAACAATAAATGTGCGTGGCAATAGAGTCCTTCATAACTTTTCTTTGAACATACATACCATGCAATCTAGAATAGCTAGCGGTAGTTAAGAACATCACACTGTAGGAGGCTGAAATGAGAACAACCATTCAATAACATCACCAGACTCTAAATAGAAGAGGAGAAGCTACAAGCAAAGAAAAGATGCTTAATTAATAGATTCCTCCTCGCATAGGTACAAACTCTTTGCGTCGGAAATCTTTTTCATTCTTGAATCCATTACAATTGTTTATCAATTACAGATTTAAGAGAATTGATATTTTTATAAGATCTCTCGTTACAATGAAAATAAACAGATGAGATCTCCTAGAAACACACGCAGAGGTCGTTTATCGATCTGCTGCTTGCGTGAGATCTTTGCCTGTGCCCGGGACGCTTTAGTCTGTGAACGACCGATTAATAGATCCGGGTTGATTTGATAGAAGGCGTAGTGTTCTTCGTCTCAATCGAGAAAACTTAGAATTGAAGTAAATAATCTCAACCAAGTGAGATTGCTACACTTCTCAAGATCAAAACAAAGTCTGATCTCAATGGAAGGGGATGAAAAGGGGCTTCAGATCTCTCAAAATCTTTCTCTTTATGCTGAAGTTCGCCAAGATCTCGCTAGCCTCTCTCGAAAATTCGTGGGTTTTGCTCTCACAACGTCAACATCTCACCTCCTAGCTTCAAATTTCAGATCACCTGTGCATAAGGGCCCTAGGGGTGTATTTATAGGCTTCGAACGCCGTGTTTTCGGATAAGAATTTGTGATTTTACCTTATCTTCAGTTAATAAAGGCTTAACTAGGGATGATGCCAAGGCAGTTAGGAAGGCAGTAGATCGAACGAATCTCGAGAAAACATCGAAAACGCGTCGTCGAGAGGGTGAATGTGTGAGTCACCTCAGTGTGACTCGGCACTGTTCCGAGTTACTTCGAAGTGACTCGGATTTTCCGAGTCACTTTGAGGTGACTGGGAAATTCAGATTTTGTCTTGTTCCGTCGTTTCGCGCGTTTCGTCATTTCGCACGCGTCCCTTTGCTTCTTTTTGGTCTCGGATGATCTACTTTGACTTAGATGACGACGTTCATCGCCTTCACTTCGTCTCGAACTATGTTCCGGGAACCTATAGGCGAGGTTCGATCAGTTCGGTGGACTTCAAAACATGCTACGAAGAACGGGTTATAACTTTCTAACCGTAAGTCGGAATTGGACAAATTATATATGAAAATCGCCTATCTCGACGAGACGAGGCTGACCAAACCAATTGAAGTTTGGTTTGCCGCCGTCCGTTTTGTCAAATTCCCTCCGATTTGAGAGATATCAGTGTTTTTATCAGTTTTAAGCTTCTTTGCAATCTATAGGCAATTTTTAACGCATACACAAACAATGACATTCGTTATCCTGGATAATTGTAAATCTCACAAGCCTGTCTTGTGTAACTAATTTCTGCCTTGCAACAAGGCGCTCGATAAATCTAGGCTTAGGAACATTTAGACGAGAGCAAACCAATTTACTCCAAGGAGCTGTAGGAGTATCATCATAGATAGGCTTGTGTACTAGAGAAAATTTTATGTTATCAGTAATCAAGCATTTAGAAAGATTAAGCTTGCTGGCATCAACAAAGCCCCACAACTATAAAAGATGATTCCTAACTTTCAATAATTGCTTCAATTGCCAAGAATCACCACTCCACTTGAACAAGCCAAACATCGTTATTTTCGAGAAAAGATTCTTGAACCCACTTATCCACAGGTAAACTCTTTGACATTGGATTTCCCAAATCAATTTAGCAATAGACGCAGAGTTCCAGCCATAAGCATGATAGACACCAAGGACACCTGAAGATTTTGATTTGCATAGCTCAAGAGAATTTTTGTTATCACCTCCTCCCTAGAGATATTTTCTATAACCCGACTCAATGGTGTTCAAGACAGATTTATGCAGCAAGAAATCATTAATCCAAAATATTTGAATGCCAAGTAAAACAACTTTGACTAAGGTCACCCTCCCTGCATAAGATAATTTCCTTGACTTCCAACAGTTAATTCTTGCAATCACTTTATCAGTCAAAGTTGGCATTGAGATTTGGTTAATCCCCCACAAGATAGAGGCAAACTAAGAGAAACTTCAAACTAAATACTGATTTTAGCACTAGTGGTGGATACAAGAGTGATGATTTAAATTAGACTTGAGGACAATACCTAACAGCTTAAGCTTTTGGCTTAAATTCGATTTATAGCCTCTATTTAAAGGCTAACTCTCAAACTCATTAAGTCGACTGAACCGACCAGATTTTGATCATTCCATTCAATTTTAGATTATGTTTCTGTTGGTTTAGTTTGGGAAATTTTAAATTTGAACAAATTGAATCAATCTCTCTCTCTCTCTCTCTCAATTTTTTAACACAAACTCTTTTTTTTTTGAGAGAGAGAGAGAAAAACAAGAGATATACCCTGTTCATTAAAAAGCAAAAGTATCTTTATAAAAATAGGATACGAACTGTATCCATAGAAATTAGTAGATAGAAAAAATAATTTCTCTAACTAGGGGTGTATGACCTTCTTCTTCAAACATCCATGAAGATGAAGAGAGGGCCTTGCCGTCATTCACCGTTGATATGGATATAAGAAAAAACCAAAGCCGACCATACATGTAGTAAAGAGAAATTAAACTTTCTATAGACTAATTGAAGCAAACAAACTCATTGTTTAATAAGATGATTATAATTTTTATTGTTTTAATTAATTTGCATTTCCTTTTAGCGATGCTTCTTTTATTCACATTTTCTTCACCGATTTCTTGATATCCATCTTCTTTTAACATCAAAGTTGACTTTTTTATTAATTAAACTAGTCAAAGTCCAAACAAAATAGACTAAATCAGACCATCTGGACTAATTTTGGTCGGTTCAATTAGGTTTCAAATATAAAATGGTTCATGTTAGAACCGTGTCCATGTAATAAAATAAGTTTGATGAATAAGAAACTTTGATATTGGTCTAATATATGTTTGAGATGTTGTATACATATTATAAGAAGTTACAGTCGACTTCGATATTGAAAAGAGCAGGACAATAAGTTAATGAGATTTTTTAAAACAGACCCTTTTGCTAAATAATTAGCAAAACAGACCGTTTTGCTAATTAATTAGCAAAACATACCTCTTTTTGGCATGTTGGCAAAAAAGAGGTCGATTTTAAAAAACGCTCAGCTGAAAACATACAGGACTAGTAGTCCTGTATGCTTTCAGTCGTCTAATCACGGATTAGTGCTCACTGAAATCATACGAGACTAGTAGTCACGTACGTTTAGCAGAGACATTTGTCTCTGCCCAGCAAACGTACGGGACTAGTAGTCTCATACGTTTAGCAGAGACATTTTGCCTCTGGCCAGCAAACGTACGGGACTAGTAGTCCCGTACGTTTGCTGGGCTAGTCCCGTACGTTTGCTGGGCAGAGGCAAAACATGCACAAAACATGCACATGCCTCTAGCTTCGTATGTTTTCAAAATTTTTGCCAAAAACATATCATCTACATTGTATACATTGATAAAAATTATAAAATTACAACATCACAACACAAATATCAAAAATACACAACATCACAATACAAATCCGACGAAATACATAACATCACATCCAAAATCTGACAAAAATACACATCACAAAATACTCTATGTTCAATCCAAATTCTATGAACTAAACACTGGATAATAACAAAGATATACCAATACGGTAAAATTCAAAATCATTCCAAACGTATCAAGTCTACCCATACGATAATATTTAGTCTAAGCTAAACAAATCCATACGACAATATATAATCTCATTGGAAAACAAACATAAAAAAAATCTACCCCTCCCCCGTTCTCTCTCTCTTCGCACACGCTGAGATCGTCGGTGGCCTCCTTTGACTTATGTAGACTGTCTAAAAATCACAACAGATAGCTGATCCCTATCAAACTTCAATCAACATCTCGACAATGAAAGTTACAATCAAACGATTTTCACGTCAATAAAACAAAAGCTGCAATTAGAGGATTTTCACGTAGATCGAGAAATGTTACAATTCAACGACCTTCACGATGACTGATGAAATCTCTGATTCAATAGCGTTCACAATCAACCGAAAGAGTTACAATCTGACGACTCTCACATCCCAAATAGCTAAAGCAAAGATTACAGAACAACGGTCTTTGCAAACTCTCCAATAGAAGAGGTTACAAGTCAACAACCACTTCTAAATGCAGAGTTCACGTCTGCGTTCAATTTTCAATACACAGGCAGCCCCTGCGTTTTTAATTTTCACAAGATGCCCAACTTTGCGTCTCAAGCCTAAGACGCAGAGTTAGGGCTCAGAACGCCGACCTAGGTGTTTGACTCATTCAAACATGAGCTGCATGGTTTCAAACAACTCTTTTCACACTAGGAGTGGATTAAGGGGTTAGTTACACCCCTTATCTTTCTATAATGGGGGGTTATTGGTTGGGACAAATTGGGGCCAAGGGGGAAAAGTGTTCCAATGGAACAACTTACCCCTTTGGGATATTTTAAGTGGGGTAAAGTGGGGTAAAGTGGGATAAAGTGGGATAATGAGATAATTTTAGCATTTGATTTGATAATTCATGTAGGATAATTGATGATGTGGCACCTTATTAAAATATAATTTTGTCTATTAATTACTTCTAAATTAACTTATCCAATTGGTTTAGTATATTATTTAGTATATTATTATAATATAAATATTATTTTACTTTATATTAAAATATAATATATTGTACTATACTGACAAATTACTATTATTAATTATTATATTGTATTGTATTATATTATATTAGCATGCTATACCATATATAATAATTAATATAATATAATATCAATATATTTAATATAATATTTTAATAATATAATATTTAATATAATACATTATTTTATTTATACAAAAATATAATATGTTATACAATAATTACTAATTAACATTATATTAGTATGCTACATTATATAATAATTGATATAATATATTTAATATAATATTTTAATAATATATTATTTAATTTAATATATTATAATATAGTATCATAGGATATAATGTACTTTATAAAATATTATAATATTTTACTTTATTCAACGTAATTATTATATTATATTATAATAGTATGTCATATATATAATAACTATAATAATATTTTATAAATTAATTATATAATAATATATTATATAATAATATATGTTATTAAAATATTATATAATATTATAATAAATACGTTATACTGTAATTACTAATTAATATTATATAACAATATATTACATAATACTATTAATATATGTTATTAAAATATTATATATATGTTATTAAAATATTAATATATGTTATTATATAATATTATTAATATATGTTATTAAAATTTTAATATATGTTATTAAAATATTATATGATATTATAATAAATACGTTATGCTATAATTACTAATTAATATTATATAATAATATATTACATAATATTATTAATATATGTTATTAAAATATTATATAATATTATAATAAATACGTTATACTATAATTACTATTATATAATATTATTAATATATGTTATTAAAATATTAATATATGTTATATTTTATATATTTATAATATAATTAGCATGTATTAGTTAAGTAATACAAAAATATTTTAAAATTATCCCAACTGCCTTCAAAGTGGAACAACATTGTTCCAATATGGAGGATGGGATAAATTTGGGCTAATTATGAGGAAGGGGTGAAGGGGATCTTTATATAGTTGGTGTAATTTAGGAGAAAGTGGAGTATTTGTCCCCCAATTACCCCAACAAACCAATAACACCACAAAGTTGACTCCAATTCTAATTACCCCAATGAATAACACCAAAAAGTGATGTTTCAAAAATTATCCCATTATCTCCCAAATTACACCAATGAATAACCCCCCCTAAAAAACTCAATAAACTCAACCAAACGTGGGGGGGGGGGGGGGTTCGGTTTTCGGATCAAATCACCAGGAGATCGGCTAGAGAGAGCTTCTTGGCAACAAAGAGATCTTGAGGCATCCTTTAGGAACAACAAATTCACTTGGCTATTAACCGAATTTTTGGTTCAAACAACTCTTTTCACAGAGTTCAAAACTCGCTCTGAGTTCAAAAACTCGTTAAGAGTTCTTTTCTTGCCACGCAAGTTTATTGTTCCCGTAAAGAGAGACGTTCACATCATCAACAGAGAGCAAACTCGTCGCAAGCATTCGAGGAAGGCACTTCATCGCCACCTTGAAGAACCCAGAATTAAACAAATGGGAGAATTTATATTGATCGTCTTCTCTTTTGTAATCGAAAATTCAAATTGTAATCAGTTAGACATCGAGAGAGTTGTAAACATTCTTTTTCTAAGCAGTTAGAGGGAATAAATCAAATTCAATTCTTTCAATTGTCTTCTTACAAATTTTCCCACAAGCAAAAGATGGCGACTCCGCTAGGGACAAGTTTCTCTGATGAAGAAGTGGTAGCGCAATCCGACGTCAACCTCGCTAGAACAACTGTCGAAACTCTCGTCGTAGAGTTGGATCAAGCTAAGTACGAGGAAGTCATTTCCTCTAGATCGTTTAGCCCCAAGGCTAGGCGCAATATCCATAAGATCTCCAAAGAGATCAAAACTTCAACTGTTGCTACAATGCCAAAGAAAGTCCTCTCCTTTGGTCAAGACTGCTTAAATAGCCCATCCTCTGAAGGAATGGGCTCCGACTCTGCCAAACTCGTTCAACGAGTTAAAAACTCCACATCCAAGTTGACATGGCATGTAACAGGTCATAAAAGATCCATGGTGGAGGAAAGTCCAACCAACGCCGACGACATCGTTGCCAAGGCCTTGAAACAGGCCAAAAATAACCCTGCTCGATGAAGGAGAAGATCCTTATGACGAGTGCACCTACGAAATAGAAGATCCCTTGACCAACACGAAGGTTGTGTTTTGTTAGCCTCTGGCTGAGTGTTGCACGTCTGTTTCAGAATGCACATTTCATGGTGACGAGCCCAAATATGAGCCCCGCGTGATACAACTTAAACACGACCCTCAGTGGTGTGTTGTTTATTCAAAATGCAGCCCTCATGGAAATGTTTCTAAAGCTAAACGCAACTCTCACGTGTGTGTTTCCAAACCAGAATGTGGGTCTTCAGACCAAGTTGATCATCACGAACGCAGTACTCAGGAATGCGTTTTCAAAAGTAAATGCACACCTCAGAGGTATGTTTCAACATCAAAACGTGACCCCCAAGTGTACGTTTCATCAACCAAATGCACACCTCAGAAGTGCGTTCAACCAAAACGTGACCACCAAGGGCACGTTTCACCTCAGAAATGCAGGCATCGGCCCAGCGTTCACAAAACTAAATGTGACTCCCACGTTTCTTCTCCAAAACATGATGTGGTCCGCCAAGTTTAGAAAGATCAACATGGATTTAAGATTCATGTCCGTCAAGAACTAGTCCCACCCACTAACGGGTAGGGAGTTCCATCTCCGTCCTCACGCTTTGTGAGAGATTCTTCCCAAGTCTCCGACTTGCGGGAATTACTGTCGAGAGGAAGACCTGCGTAACAAATAGCTCATTCATGTCAATATGAGTGGCTTAATTCTGCAGTCCTTTCAGAATGCTACTACTATGCATCCGTGCCTCGGTGATTGGTATTTGACCGATTGACAAATGTTGCTAGGCCAACCAAGCGACGACGTCATCACAAGAAGAAGATCTCTAAAACGGAATATCCCGAAGTCACTATTAATATGATCGACAGAGGGAAAGCCTCGGCTCCTAGTCTTGATGAGTCAGAGAGAGGTCATTCCCCGACTGTTCGGGAAATCTGTGATGAGCTCGAAGGGATATATTGGAACACTCAGACTCGCAAAGGAGCTATCAGCCCGTTTAACTATCAAAGGTTAGCAAAGGGGATTGCTTCAGATGATGAACATTCAGCAATTGCAGATTCTCAATCCTCAAGCTCTTTCGTAGCACACGAGGAACCTGCCTTTATGACTAGAAGCTCCGATGACTTAGCAAAAAGAGTTGACGAACATCATTTCATGCTTCAGGCACAGCAGGAGAAACTCATCCAAATGAAGGATATGTTAGCTCAACTCCTTGTAGAGAAAGGTCAAAAGCCTAAATCTTCCTAGAGGATAACTTCAAAAGGAAAACAGAAGGTACACGAAAATTCGAATCGTGAGACTCACAACCTAGAGTCTTCCTCCGAAAACGAGAAAGAAGCCAAATGGGACATATCTCCCTATCCACCAAAATTTAAGGCCCCAATCTTACAACCTTTTGACGGCACATGATCGCCAAATCAACACATCTACTACTTTAAGTCACAGACCGGAGATGTGGTAGCAAACAACGCTATCCTGACTCGATTGCTCATCGACACCCTAAAGGGTGTTGTTTTTGAGTGGTTAATGAAGCTTCCTGCCGGGTCTATTAAAAAATTGGTAGATCTGGAAAGGTTCTTCTTAGCCAAATTTTTCGAGGATGATAGAGAAGTGTCCGTCCTAACCCTTCTCGCCACTAAGTAGAGGAAGAGAGAGTCTATCAAGACTTATGTTGAAAGATTCCGCAGTATGACATTATGATGCCCATCAGATATGACCCAATCTACTTTGGTCGAAACTTGTAGTCATAACTTACAGACCCAGCTTCTTACTCAAATGGGGGTGCCGTAATGTCTCTCCTAGAGACAATTGGTTTCACAAGGAGAACAAACTAAAGAAATCGTTGCTCGGGTCAAGGCTGAAGAAGCTACTCAACCAAAGCCGCAGCAGCAACACAACCAAAACAATGCTCCTTGATCCAAGGGAAAGGAGAATTTGGCTGTCGATTCCAGCATGCAGGCATCACCCACTAAGCAAGGCAAAGCACTGAATTAGCAAAGAACACCCAAGCAGTATTCATTTAAAGAGGATCATGTGGACACTTTGTTCCAGCTTCTTCGAAAGAACAATAAGCTGCAACTTCCCGAGATCAAGAAACCACATGAGGCAGGAAAGGTGAACGACCCCAATTACTGTCGTTATCATAGGTTCTTGGGACATTCTACCAGAAAATGCTATGTCTTCAAGGATATTATATAAAGCCTGATGAATGCCAATGTGCTTACATTGAAGCCCGAGCAGAAGACTATATCCACCAATTTGATAGCAGTCCAGTTCGGTGATTTTCCTCCTGTAGCGACTGCAAATGGAGTTATCCTCATCCATAAAGGGGAAATGCACATAAAAAATACTGACCCACACGGTCAAAAAGATAAAGGGTTGGCTCCCTTCACTACCTCAAAATGGGAGATTATGTGGGTCCATCCCGACCTGGTTGAAGACCAACAGTGGACGAACACTTCGTCCAAAAAAGGCAAGGTTAAGCCATCCAACATGATTATCCCCTCCATTAATGAGAATGATGATCATCTCAAACCTCTCACGGACTCAGAAGAAGAGATAATCGTTCTTGCAGCAGACCAAGGAGGCAACCCTAGCAACCGGTCAAGAAAAGTTTATCTGAGGGACTATGATTAGAGTGCTCAAGAAACAGAAGAACAGCCCCAAGATGCTAGTGGTTCTCAAAGGTCAACTGACAAAGGGAAGCAAAAACAGACCCGGTATAATAAGAACCTTCTTCAAGAAGCCGGAGAATCAAGTGCTCCCTTCTGATTCAACGTCATGGTGCACTTGGCTAACATAGCGGCTAGGATTACCCTATATGAGCTCCTGTGATTGTCTAAAACTACAAAGGAAGCTCTAATTGAAGCCTTAAAGAACACAAAAAGCTTTATTACACAAGTTACTCTGATTCCTGAAGCTTTTGAAGGGCAGTCTTGTATACAGTGTCTACAAGCAACAAGAAGTTTACCCTGCATATCATTTACTCAGGAAGATATGTAAGTCAAACACAAGCACGACAGGCCTTTGTACTACATAGGATACATGGGGTCCTCAAAAATCAGCCGTGTACAAGTTGATCCCGGCTCTGCACTTAGCACCATGCTTTACAGGGTCATGCAAGTCTTAGGGATTCCCATGCATCAGTTGAACACCACCCAGACCACTATCTTCGGTTTTAACGCTAACAGTACTTGACCACTGAGGAAGATCAAACTCAGGTGTTAAATCAGAGATCTCAAGTTCGAAGTGACTTGTTATATCATAGATGCGGACACATCCTACAATTTATTGTTAGGACAGCCATTGATTCATGCGAACCGCATTTGTCCCGTCTATCCTACATCAGGTTATGAAGTATGCTAATAATGAAGGGGAAGTTCAAACCCTGATTGCTGAGAAGCTCCCTTTCAGAGAGGTGAAGAACTTCCACACAGACTCCGTCTTCTACCTGTAATCTTAGGAGAAATCGAAAGAAGATGCTGACAGTGGCAACGAAGCCAACATCGAGCCAGATCCTGAGGAAGATTGTCCATGGGAGTTGAATTTTGATGTAATAGGTCAAATTGAGCGCAATAATAATGTACCAAGTGAGGGCGAGTGGTGCATTAATAAAGATTTTATTTTGGCGTACCTGTCTGATGTGTCCTCTAAAAATGAACAAATAGAGAATGATGCTGATACAGGTACCGACCCATGGCGTACATTATACACCGAGGCATCACTTACATTGACAGTTAAATCATCCTTCCCTGCAAATGAAGAAATGGAAGAT
Organism: Asparagus kiusianus; assembly: GCA_022839385.1. Taxonomy (NCBI): domain Eukaryota; kingdom Viridiplantae; phylum Streptophyta; class Magnoliopsida; order Asparagales; family Asparagaceae; genus Asparagus; species Asparagus kiusianus. The sequence continues at coordinate 727,629 of BQKN01065641.1, read as the reverse complement.
GTCCGGAAGGCTTTCTTCAAAGTCCGTCCAAAAGCAAAGGGCAAAAGCCTATCTATTTTGGGAGAGTCAAACCTGAACTACTCAAGTGGGGAAGTTCATAAGTAGATTATGGGGGTCCTCAATTCCATTACCACGAGCCCAATTCCATCTACTTAATGAAATGAATGAGTTATAACTTTAATGAAAAGAGAGGTTTAAACTTCAGGAAAGGAAGGTGAACGCCCGTTCAAATATCTATCACTCCCGAAGGAAAACATCGTAATTATCATCAGAAAACTAGAAGAGGTGTGGGTTATGTTACAACCCTTTCCCTTTTAGAAAATTAAACCGGTGACCGTCTGTGTCAAGACCATTCATCCGGGACATCATCATGGAAATTCGATGTCAGTGCTGGAGCCTTCTTTGAAAGCTTGACTGTGAACACTGTTTCAACTAGTCACCTAGACGAAGATGCAGGGGGTGACGAAGAATTGATCGAATCGATCAACAACCCTTGGATCAAGCGCCTTAACATCTTGTGGGATATGCGTTTTGAACAGCGTGAGCCGCCTACCGAAGAAAAAGTAATCCAAATCAACATGGGAGATGAATCTGATCCTAAACCTATCTTTATAAGCGAAAGCTTATCACCATTCAAGAAAAAAAATCTTATATCTCCCATTCGAGAGTATATGGATGTCTTTTCTTGGAATTATGAAGATATGTCTGGCCTTGACCTAAAAGTGGCCATGCACCGACTCAACATTGATCCAGATACAAAACTCGTTAAACAATAACAACGTCGGTTTCGTCCAGAGATCATGGAAGCAATTAAGTCAGAAGTCAAAAAGCTTATTGACTCGGGCTTTGTTAGAGAGGAACAACACCCTAATTGGGTATCCAACATTGTTACAGTTCCCAATAAAAACGATAAGGTCCGAATATGTATTGACTTTCATGACCTGAACGCGACATATACAAAAGACGAGTTTACACCCCCCATCACGGATGTTATGATCGATAACACCTGTGGGTATGAAAGGATGTCTTTCAAGGATGAATTCTCCGAGGTTTACCTAAGCTTTCTTATAAAGATAACTTTTGTGATACATGTCAACAAGAAAAAATACATAAATCATGTTTTAAATCTAAAGATATAATTTCTACAAGTAAACCTCTAGAATTAATTCATATTAATCTTTTTGGTCCTTCTAGAGTTGCATCTTTAAATAAAAACAGATATGCATTTGTACTTGTTGATGATTTTTCAAGATTTACATGGGTAATTTTTCTTAAATATAAAAGTGATGCTTTTAATGAATTTTCTATTTTTTGTAAAAGAATTCAAAAACAAAAGTCTCTTTTTATTATTACTATTCGTAGTGATCATGGACGAGAATTTGAAAATGAACTTTTTGCAAATTTTTGTGATAAAAATGGTATTTCTCACACTTTTTCTTTTCCTCGAGCGGCTCTATAAAATGGAGTTGTAGAAATAAAAAATAAAACTTTATAAGAATGTGCAAGAACCATGTTGTGTGATAGTAACCTACCAAAATATTTTTGGGCAGAAGCTGTCTAAATAGCATGTTATGTTCAAAATAAAATTTTATTAAGACATATTTTAAATAAAACACCTTATGAGTTGTTTAATGATAAAATTCCTAAAGTTTCTTATTTTAAAGTTTTTGGTTGTAAATGTTTTATTTTAAAAACAAAAGATAACTTGGACAAATTTGATTCTAAGTGTGACGAAGGAATATTTGTTGGATATTCTAATCATAGCAAAGCTTATAGAATATATAACAAAAGAACCTTAATCATTGAAGAATCTATTTATGTTTCTTTTGATGAGAATTTTACAAATATACCTAATGTTTTAAATAATGATGGTGATTTAATTGATTCTATTCATGATACTCTAATGTTAGATGTTTCAAAAGATGATAATTTACAAAATAATTTACCAAAGGATTTTGTAGAAGTTAAAAATCATCCACATGATTTAGTTATTGGTCTCTGATAAAGTTACTACTAGATCTCATTTTAATTTGATTGCTTATACTGTTTTATTTCTATTATTGAACCTAAAAATATAATAGAAGCTTTACTTGATGATTTTTGGATAATTTCTATGTAAGATGAATTAAATCAATTTACAAGAAATAATGTTTGGAATCTTGTTCCTAGACCACAAGATAAGTCTATTATTGGAACCAAATAGATTTTTAGAAATAAATTAGATGAATCTGGACAAGTTATTAGAAATAAAGCTAGATTAGTTGCACAAGGTTATAATCAAGAAGAAGATATTGATTATGATGTAATATATGCACATGAGAATCTATAAAAATTTTACTTGCATTTGCATTTTTTATAAATTTTAAATTATATCAAATGGATGTTAAAAGTACTTTTTTAAATGGTTTTATTAAAGAAAACGTTTTTGTAGAACAACCTCTAGGTTTTGAAAATGAAAGTTTTCCAAACCATGTTTTTAAACTTAAAAAGGCTTTGTATGGTTTAAAACAAGAACCCCATGCTTGGTATGATAAATTAAAAAATTTTCTTATAACTTCTGGTTTTATAATAGGAAAAATTGATTCTACACTTTTTATAAAGAAAATAAATAAAGATTTATTATTAATTCAAATATATATAGTTGACATAATTTTTGGTTCTACTAACGATAATCTTTGTCAAGAGTTTGCAAAGAATATGCATGATAAATTTGAAATGAGTCACATGGGTGAACTCAATTTCTTTCTTGAACTTCAAATCAAACAATTAAAGGAAGGAATTTTCATCAACCAAGGCAAGTATGCTAAAGAATTACTCAAACGCTTTGGAATGGAAAATACAACAAGCAAACCAACACCAATAAGTACAACTACATCACTTGACAAAGATAAAAATGGTAAGAATGTTGATCAAAAGTGATATCGATGTATGATTGGATCACTTCTTTACATTACGACAAGTAGACCTATATTATGTTTAGTGTATGCTTATATGCTAGATTTCAGTCTAATTCTAAAGAATCACATCTTAAAGCTGTAAAAAGAATTTTTAAATACTTAAAAAATACTACAGATTATGGTTTATTTTATCCTAAGAATATCACATTTGATTTAGTATCATATAGTGATGCAGATTTTGTAGGATGTAAATCTGATAGAAAAAGTACAAGTGGTACTTTTCATTTTCTTAGACATTCACTTGTATCTTAGTTTAGTAAAAATCAAAATTCAGTATCATTATCAACCACTGAAGCCGAATATATTGCTGCTAGTCTTGCATGTGCACAAGTTCTTTGGATGAAACAAACTTTATCTGATTATAGTATAGTTTGTCCCACATCATCAATCATGTGTGACAATACAAGTGCAATTAATCTATCTAAAAATCCTATTCAACATTCACGCACAAAACATATTGATGTAAGACACTATTTTCTATGTGATAATGTACTAAAAGATGTTATTTCTTTAGATTTTATTTCAACAAATAAACAAATTGCTGATATATTAACAAAACCTTTAAAAGAAGAAACATATGTTAAATTAAGAAGAGAATTAGGTATATGTTCTTCGGAAGATTTAAACTAACTATTAAAATCAATATATATGCATTTTCAACCTTAGTAGTCGACTAATCAAGTTTGTAGTCAACTACATGCACAAGCATTGCATATAAAACATTATGTTGATTACAGTGTAGTTGACTAATTTAACTTGTAGTCGACTAGTTTGAGTTAAAGCTCAAATCCAGAGTTCTATTAATTACAGTGTAGTCGACTATTCTTCTTTGTAGTCGACTACAAGTAAAGATTTTTCTCTCTTATAGTTTTTCCAGCATATTGGATTTTAACCTCTTATACCCAAAACCCAATACCCGTTTTATTTAAGTCATATTTATCTCAACCACTCATTTTTAACCTTCTCAATCCTAGCCACATATTTAAGATCAAATCTTCACCATTCATTTGTTTCTTAATTTAATCTTGACCATACAATTTATATTTTTTTAAAGAAAAATCATAAAAACTAAACTTAGCCACTATCTACTTCTCATAACTGATCCCTCTCCTTTCCTTCTTCTAAACCCAACAAATCCAGGTCAGGGTATCTTCGTTTTTCTTCTTCTTCCTAAAAATTTCCATCAAATTCTTGTTTTTCTTGATTTTTTTCAACTTCTGTAGCCGACTACAACCAGTTCTAGTCGACTATCCCTAGAGTTATCATTTGTTTGGTAAGTTCTTCTATCTGATCTTTCTTAGTTTTTGGTTCTTTTCTAAATTATCATGTCTAGAGCTAAGAAGGCTAAGCAAGTTCATACAAATGTTAATGATGAAATCATTGTCTATTTGAAAAGTCTTGATTTGCTTGAAGAATTTAACAATATATGTACATTTGAAGTTCTTCGAGGACATTTTGTGAAATTTGATGATTTCATCCCTTAGTACTTTAGTTCATACTTTGAAAATGTGGGATTGCTTGAATTATTCTCTGCTAGAAATAGAAAACCCACATATCCATTTTTAGTTTAACTGTTTTATACAAATATAGAACGTGTAGGAACTATAAGTGGAACTTAAAAATTAAAAACTCTTGTCAAAGGAATGGAAATTGAATTGACTTCTAAGTCAATTGGAAAAATATTTAACATTCCTTTCAGAGGTGTCTCTCTTAGGTCAATCAGAATAAATGATGCAAATTTACTATCAAATCATATTTTTCTTCCAGGTTATAGTAAACCATTAAATAATTCAAACATGCTTCGTCCAATTTCTCGTTTCATTGCCCGAATCTTAGCCTATAATATGTTTGCAAAAACTGGGAGTTTCCATTTTATTTCCCTAGATTTAGCAAAAACATTATATGCTATAATGGGAAATATCCAAGTTAATTGGGCTGAAGTCTATTATGATAATCTTTTGACAATACCAAAATGATTTCTTCCTTATGGTGCTTTTTTAACAAAAGTCTTTGATAAGTTTCATGTCGATCTTGAGTCTGAAAATTTTGTTGTTCGTTCCATTGAGTTCTTTGACTCAAATGCCCTAACTAGGATGAAATTAACCAATTTTAAAATTCACCAAGATGAATCTCAACCTCAACCAAAACAACACCTCTAACATATACCGCAAGCCACTAATGAAGCTGGACCCTCTTCTACTCATATTCCACCACCAATGCCACCAATGCATGAATCTTCTTGTTTCTCCAACGCACAATACAATACAATGTCCGCTAGAATACTTGATTTGGAATCGGGACAAAAAACTTTGTATGATCAAAATATGCTTATGCTGAAAAGTCAAGAAGTATTAACCAACAAATTTGGTATTCTGGAAATGAAGTTTGACACAATGAATATGAAGATTGATACCTTGAACATGAAGCTCAGTGCCTACTTCCAAGGAAATCAACCTCCTCAAGGACCTTCAAGTTAGAGGAACATGCATGCAATATGTTGAGTTTGGCTTTAGTTTCATGTTTATGTTAAAAACTATGTGTTAACTTGGTTTGTTTAAGTTTATGTGTCAAAAACTATGTGTTAATTTGCTTACTTGTGTATGTTTATGTTGTTTAAGACTATGTTTGTTGCTACTATGTTTATGTTGCTTTAATCTATGCTTCTTTTAATCATGCTTACTAGGTTTAAAATTCATATTTTGTGTTCATGAGATACTTCTATTACAAACAGATTGTGAAGATGGAAATTGCCGAAATTTTGATATTTATGGTAAGTCTTTGCCTACTTATATGGATGTGACGCCCCTGGGTTCACACAAGGCTGCAGTCCAAGGTGAAACCAAGAATGTCAAACCTGCCATGCACCACACCGTGCAATAACATGTTTCACCATCACAATCAACATCTATCTAGTAGAATCAATAACAGGTGTAGGTACAAGAACAGGTAAAAGATAATACTCGAATGACTGATGAAATCTAAATGATCAAATAGATATCTCATCATCCAACAAATGGGAATACATAAACAATGTCAGAATAGATAAACAAGGGTACTGAACAAGTCTCAAGTACAAACATCTGACCAAAAATGAAATAAGGCACACAGCCTTTACAACTTCTATGAAATAGTCCTCAATGTCTAATCACCTACTACAGTGGAGCTCAAGATACAAAATCCATAACAAAAATGTGAAAGCTGAGCACTAAAGTGATCCGCTATCAACCTGCGACACTCCGTGCTCCTGGCTCGTGACCTGAAAGGGGGAGGGACAACGAGCGTCAAAGCGCTAGCGAGTAACATCACAACCAACCCCAAGGGGAAAGGGCTCGTTGTTTAAGAAAAATACAGGTAATATATAATAGATCTAAAATTTATTAATCTCACAAAGGAGGGTTTTAGTATTTAGAGGTTTATAACACGAGAATAGGTACGTCGAGCGAAATAATCCAAACAAGGAAACCCTCATGTATATACCTTATATCTCAAATATATAAACTCCTATATACTAAACCCGAGGTTCAAATACTGTAGCAAAAAGAGGGAAAAACAACAAACACCAGAGTATGATAACTTTGCTATGACAGAACCAACATGAATATCATGTTACTACTTACATGTATATCATGTCAAAATCTACATAAGTGTTATACCAAAATCTACATATTCATCATGTTGTGAAATGCAGTATAATAATCGTACACAGGGTTATGAATCATGTCCGAAACAAGAACTAACTATCGTAGTTATCCAAACTCATGGATTAAGTGTCAAATTGCCCAACACGAGGACTGAAAGGGATTATAGTCCAACACGAGGACTTCTATGGATTATAGTCCAACACGAGGACTTCTATGTATTATAGTCCAACACGAGGACTGTGGAAACGATAAGAGAGCGCTATATCTCATATAGTGAAACCGGCTCATAAATCTCTCAACCAAAATAGTATATATGTCCCAAATCTACACCCCGGGTCATCTATTATGCATGAACATGTAATGGGGGTAATTATCATAGTCAGATAAACCAAACAAACCCCCAAATACGAGTAAAAACACTCAAATACACCAAATCTGGAAATCTGGAACAGGGAGTCGTCGGTCGACCGATCCGGTCGACCGAACTCTGATACAAAATCAGAACGGTCGCCCGCCAGAACCGTCGGTCGACCGAATATCTTATTCGGTCGACCGATTTTGAATCGCGGTCGACCGATAATCTATCGCGGTCGACCGAAATCCAGCCGCGGTCGACCGGAGCCCTGACTCGAGCTCAGCGGTCGACCGCGTCGGTCGACCGCCGAGCGGACAGAACCCTGCCTGGGTTCTGTCAGCTGCTGAAACCTGTAACGAAAACTTTTGATTTCTTTGCGATAACATTTGCTGAAGCAAACCCAACATCAAACAACCAAAATCAGGTTTCGAAACTACTCTTCTAATAAACGAATCATTAAGGAATAAACCAAAACGTTTAGATAGGTTGTAAAAAGAAACGTTTTAAACTCCTGTTAGATAAACTTTCAGATCCAGATCTCAGAAACTAACATGAGAGATTGATTCTTAAGGTTCCTATTACTGAGAACTTGTTTTTGTACGAAAATACTGCTTGGGCTCATCAGAAATCTCATGAAAATCACAATGAAATAGTAAAAATAAGGGGGGTGAGGGATTGGGCGAGATGATACTCGCCTTGGTTGCTGCTAAATCTCCCACTGATGATCTCCTTCTCCCTGAGCTGTAAACTCCCAAACAGCTCCTCCAGATCTTCCCCAAATCACCAGGACCAGATTAGGGTTTTGAGGAAGAAGAAGGAAGGAAGATGGGGCTAGGGTTTTGGTTTGGGATCAACAGGGGCCTCCTGGGTTGAGTTGGTATAAATATCAACTCCCCAACCCAACCCGAAACCCGAAAGCCCAAAGAAATAAGACCCGAACCCAACCCAAAAGAAAAACTCACTGGGCGCTGATCGGTCAACCGCGTCGGTCGACCGCGTCGGTCGACCGATCAGCACAAAAAAAATTCTTTATTAGCATTTGACCTGCTGATCGTTCACACACTCGATTTCTCTCACTTGAATATACCCGTTGGGGTCTCAAACACTGATAAACATATATATCTATATTTATATGGGTATTCGCCACAAGGGAAAACATTTACCATAGATAATTCACGCATGTGTATACATATATACTATAGAAATTTTCGGGGTTTTACAATGGATGTGTAAAGTGATGGACTATGTTCACAATTTGGAAGATCTTTTTGAAGTCTTAGCTTATGAAAATGAAATTATGACATGCTTAGGATAGATGTGTATTTTTTTTAATGACAAAGGGGGAGAATTATATCAGAATTATGTTATATAGACTCAAAAATTGTAGACTCTAATATGCTTTTATGCAGGGGGAGTAAGTATATTTGTTTATTAATGTTCATTTCTTTTAAATATACTTACATATGCATAAATTGTTTGCCATCATCAAAAAGGGGGAGAATGTTGGATATTATGTTCCAATGATATATTTTTGATGATAACAATTTATTCATAATGTCAATCACTATGTGTATGTAATAACATTTCAATGTAGTTATCAACATGAACAAGTACATAATGAGTTCAAGGCATCAAGAAGTAAAGAAGATAAAGTGCTTATGTATCAATGTAATTTTTTATATTTTCTTTACTTAGAAATATTGTACAAGCCTTGATCAATCACATATACACACACATAGAGATTAGAATACATTAACACATGCTTAATGTGTTAGTTAACAATAAAAATCCCTTATGTTAACCATTAGAGTTTTTAGTTAATCATTAAGTCTAAAATATTTCTTACTTGATTTTTTCACCCCTTAGTAGTCGACTAATTAGATTAGTAGTCGACTAATAAAGTTTAATATCAGAATATAAGTTTTTGTAAAATTACAGAGTAGTCGACTACTAAGGATTATAGTCGACTACTCAGCTTTGAATTTTGATTTACATAACTTTTGTTTTACATAGTAGTCGACTACAACTGATTATAGTCGACTACCGAGCTTTGAATTTTATTTCCAGAACTTCTGTTTTACAGAGTAGTCAACTATAACAAATTATAGTTGACTACTCATCTTTGATTTTTGAATTCCAGACTTTCTGTTTTATAGAGTAGTCGACTAATGATCATTGTAGTCGACTACTAAGACAGTTTTCTGACATATTTGAATTCAAATTAAAAATAGTTTATAGCCGTTTTATGTATGTTTTGAGGGTTTAAAAACCTGTCTTTTTAAGGCTATAAATAGGTTATATGTTCAGAATTTTGTGTCATGGATTTATATACATAAGATTCAAGTTTTGTGCATATTTCAAAAGAAAAAGTTCTAGATTTTCACTAAGTATTGAGAAAAATCATTTTCTAATTTTGCCTTTGATCTTCATTCAAAATACAATCAAGATAGGCAATTTTTTAAAGATTAAAAACATTCCTAGCCACTGCTACACATCACAATACTATCAAAGCTTATAGGAATCAAGTTGTATCAAGACAAGTGTTCTCTCAAGTGTGAGAGGTGTAATCTCTCGGTGAAGAGATTGGTTACAATTTGCATGGTCTTGCAAATTAGTCAGGTTTGTGTTTTGATTTTTTAAGTTTATTCAAAATCATAGTGTAAACTCTCAAGTGGGATTTGCTTGGGGACTGGATGTATACATGGAAGGTGGAACCAGTATAAATCCTTGTGTTTGTTTTGTTGATTTTCTGTGATTGTCATTTCTAATTTGCAATTTATTATCTACTTTGCATAAAATTTTATAAAATACTATTCACCCCCCTCTAGTGTTTTTAGTGTGATTAATCAGATCCTACAGTGTGCACCAACCCATTACTGTCAAGGTCTCCTCGATCTCAGAACCTTTTGTAGGCAATAAAAATTGCCTTTAATCCTTATCGAAGAAGTTCAGAACAAAACTGCTAAAACCTCGCCCGAAATAGCAAAAAGGGGAAAAACGCAGATATCTCCCAAACCGTAAGGAATTTGGCGAAACAGAGGAAGCGAACCGAAGCCTTCGGCTGGGTTCGGATGGCCTCGTCTCGTCGAGATAGGCGATTTTCATATGTAATTCGTCCAATTCCGACTTACGGTTTGAAAGTTACGGCCTATTCTTCAATCCACGCTCAGGAGCTCGCCTGCAGCTCGAATCCGCCTGCAGCCCAGATCCGCCTGCAGTTCCAGATCCACCTGCAGTCCCAGATCCGCCTGCAGACTGCAAATCCGCCTGCAGTCCCAAATCCGCCTGCAGACTGCAAATCCGCCTGCAGTCCCAGATCCGCCTGCAGTCTGCAAATCCGCCTGCAGTCCCAAATCCGCCTGCACCTGCAAATCTGCCTGCAGTCTCAAGATCGCCTGCAGTCCCGAATCCGCCTGCAGTCCCCAGCTTCACCTGCACCTGCAAATCTGCCTGCAGTCTCAAGATCGCCTGCAGACCTAAGTCAAAGCTGCAGACTCGCCAGCTCGCTGTCAACTGCCCACTTGGAGTATGGGAACAGTTACATCAGTGGTCAAAACCCACAAATCAAGGGAGAAAGCCTGGCGCTCCTCACCTAGCAAGAATAGGGCGGCTGACAGAACCCCCTAAGTGGTCACACCCCACAGCTAGGACGGC
>BQKN01065641.1:662931-675728 GCA_022839385.1 Asparagus kiusianus | reverse complement strand
GTTTGAGTGTGCTTTGGCGTTTGTTTATACTTGTGTTTATATTTCTTGTCGCCATTGTCATTAGCTCATTATTTATATGATCAACTATCTAGTTTATATTGTTTACCCTTGTGTTAGTTTTATATCCTTGCACATACATTGTCTACATCTCTTTGTTAGGATATATCTTATTGTTTATATATCCTTGCGTATATTTCTATCATATAGGATATATCACCTTGTGTATATTGCATATTCTTGCACATAACTCTTTGTATATCTATCTTGCAAGAATATATTTGTTAATTAGTTTTAATTAGCATTTAATCGGATAAGATTAGCATAAGACCCTAATCACCCCCCCTCTAGGGTCCAACAGTATATACATGAGGGTTTCCTTATTTGTATTATTTCGCTCGACGTACTTATGCTCAAGTTGTAATGACCTAAATAGGGTCAGTGATTTCATATATATATATATTAACTGTATTTTCTGTATACAACGAGCCCTTTCCCTTGGGGCTGGTTGTGATATTGCTTGCTAGTGCTTTGATGCTCGTTGTCCCTCCCCCTTTCAGGTAACGAGCCAGGAGCCCGGAGAGTCACAGGTTGATGGCGTCGCACTTTAGCTTTAGCCGTTTATTATAATTATATTTTTCTTTTGAACTCTATTGTAGATTTTTGTTAGACATTTGAGAGTTTATTCTAGAAGTTGTAAGGGCTATGTGCCTTGTTTCTTTTTATTCAGACATTTGTATTTGAGATTTGTTGAGAAGCTCCAGTTTATTCATTTTAGACATTAACTTGTACTTCAATATGTTAGATGATGAAATATTTATTTGATCTCTATTATTTCATCAGTTGACTCTCGTATTATCTTTTACTTGCTTTTGTACCTACACCTGTTATTGACTCTACTAAAGAGATAGTAATTGTGATGGTGAAACATGTTATTGCACGGTGTGGTGCATGACAGGTTTGACATTCTTGGTTTCACCTTGGACTGCAGTCTTGTGTGAACCCAGGGGCGTCACAAGTAACATCTTCGAATTTGAAGTCTAGAAACTTGTCAATAATGTGAGACTTGGAAAGCTTCTCCTCATCCTTGTATTACTCCTCCAGAGCATTCCAGATTTTATTTGTAGAGGGCTTGTTGATGTAAGCATCTGCCAGATGATCGGCCAGACAGTTAAGCAGACAACTCCTATTGAAATGATCCTCTTTAGACCAAGAGGCTTCAAACTCAAAGTCTTCTTCAAAGTCAGGTTTCTCCTCAGAAACCACATAGTAGATTTTCAGGAGTTGCATCCTGAAAATCACTTTCCGATGCCTTGCGTTAAAGTTGGATACGTCAAAATTCTCTAACTTGAGACACTCCACTCCAAGATTCCTCATAGGATCCATTATAGATCAAAAACATTGCTTTAAGATTGTTAAAACTTATGGTAAAATCTTGAATAAAACAGTAAAAAATAATGTGTTGTAATTTTAAACTTTTTTATGTTAACTGCTGTGCGTTTGTGAAACATTGTGCTTAAAGCAATATTTGGTCTACTCCGGTGCAAGGATCCCAATGCCAAACTACTTCCAGGTATAACAGTATAATACTCTGGTGTGCACCAACCCAGTACTATCAAGATCTCCTCGATCTATAAGACCTTTTGGTCAGGGCAAAGATCTCCTTGATCTCAGAACCTTTCGGTTCAAAACCTTTCGGTTTCAGGACAAGTTCTTTCGGGCATAGTTTCTGCAGCAGTAGCACAACAGCAGCAATAACATCAAGATCTCCTCAATCCTACATTCGTTTTTCCAGTTCTCACCAAGAGCTGCCCAAGGGGCGCTATTTATAGGCCTCTAAGGTCAGCTCAAGAGTCACCCTTAATTAATGTGGATGTTACAAATCATAATGGCAATTATGATTGTAACAAAAATCCATTAAATTGATGTGAATGCTGTTGTAACTGCTTGTGACGTCCCTGTTTTCACACATAGCTGCAGTCCAAGGTGAACCCAGAGATGTCAAACCTACCATGCACCCACACTATGCAACAACAAGTTTCACCAATCACAGTAATATCCTCTAGTGAGATCAAATAAAAGCGTAAGTACAAAACAGGCAAATAAGTAGAACAATAATAATAGACATGATAAAGAGGATGATATCTCATAAATAAAGGTAATGCCTCAACTGAAAATAAACTAAAATACATATGGAGTCTGAAATAACATACGATGTCTCAACATGAATCAAAACGAAAAGACGAACTAAGGCACATTGCCTTTACAAAATGAAACTAAACTCTAAGACTGAATAAAATTTAAAACTACAGTGGAGCCTCTAATAAATCTCTCGGGACAGTGACTATGCAAGAACTCCGTCATCCTGCGGCTCTTCGAAACTCCGAGCTACCTGAAAGGGTGTTTTTAAAAGAAAAAGAAACAACAACAAGAGCGTCAGAGTGCTACAGCAAGATTACCTCCATTCGCCCCCAGGGAAAGGGCTACTAGGTGAAGTGAATGCTCTATCTATTAAGCATAGTCTACCTAGATTCATTTTTTCCGTATCTAAGTAGGATTAACATTTAGAAACCTACAACACAAGACGTAGTACGTCGAGCGAAATAATCCAAACAAGGAAACCCTCATGTATATACCATAAGTCTCAAATTGTAGATATCTAAACATTAATACTGAACTAAGAAAAGACAATCTAATGAAACCAACAATTAGAAATCCATAACACGAGACTGGTACATCGAGCGAAATAATCCAAACAAGGAAACCCTCATGTATATACCATAAGTCTCAAATTGTGAATCTCTAATTATTGATCCCAACTAAGAAAAAAAAAGACAGTAAAAGAAACAAGATATCAACACATCGTATTTATAATATCTTCCACAATCATTGGAGAGATAGAATAAAATACCAACACATAATTTTGTATACTTTCAGAAGTAACGTATCTCAGTTATATAGTTCACTGATAGGTCGTATTTATAATCAGCATCTGTCATACTTAGGCTATCAAGTAATTGTCTCAGTGTGACGGACTACCCTATAGGTATCCTGAACTGTGTACACGGCTCATTAGTCTCATCGCGATCTTAGTGCATAACATGAGTGCGGGACGGACTACCAAATAGACATCCTAGAAATATGGCTCATGATCCTCATCGCACCCTAGTGCGGGACGGACGGCTAGATCAAGCCTCCTAAAATCCGACTCAATGGCCTGTACATGTGGAATATCGACGCACTACCTCATGTTGTACTGAACTGAGCTCATTAACGATATCCACCTCATATAAATCTTTGTACCTCTGGCATGTCGATGCACTATCCCATATAATACTGAGCTATTCTCATCAATGATAGTTACCTCATATATAAACCGTGTATATCTGGTGTGTCGACGCATTATCCCATATAGTACTAAGTTGTGCTCATCAACGACATCCAACATGTATATGAACTATATCTAATTCAAATATGATCAAATTAAAATTTATCATAATCCCCTTGGGATTCTTAAATATATAATATAACATATTCATGACTATACGTATAACATCAAGCGGCTCAAAACTCCGCGAACGAACCTCAAAACGGCGCAACACAGCTCCACAATACGAGCAGGAAAAGCAGACGTGATATCTGTTTGTAAAACAAGCATATCTTTCTCTAGGAAAACTATTTTTACAAATGGCTTTCTGTTTTGAAAATTAGATTCACACATCTTTCAGATGATATAAGTTTGGTTCAGTTTGGTGTTCATTTGTTATTCCAAATCTTTAGTTAAACATTATATATGTGCAGCCATTTTTCTACAGGACATGTTGTTAGTAAAAAGATCATATCTTTCTCTATACAAATGATTTTTAAGATTTGTCTTCTGTTTTAGAAACTAGATACATATATCTTTCATTTGGAACTATTTTGGTTAAATTTGGAGTTTAATTTCTATTTCTAAATCTATGTTAAATATGATATAATTGCTGTAGTTTTCTGTAAAAAATATTTATTTAGTACATCTCTTAAATTTCTTATATATAAATGAAATTATAAAAAATCCTAATGATTATGATCATGATACTATCATAAACAGCAAGAAAAAAATTACTAATCTAGTATTGGTTTATGTTTTAACATTAAAATTTTAAATTTTATTACATAATGTTAAGATTCAAGCATGAAAACACATATTCAACATCATGTTAAACATCTAACTAGTTATTTAACTATGCGGAAGGGTTTGGGTGAAGATAATCTTGCCTTAGATGTTGTTCTAAGCCTCTGAAATAACCAGCAACCAAAAAGATGTGCAACCAAGCCGTTTTCCCCCTGCTACACGTTGATGATCTCTCCCTCGTGTCGATATTTGCTTCACAAAGCTCTTAAAATTCTCAACTTTAGGGCTGGGGATTTAGAGAGAGGAAGATGGGCTGCTAGGGATTGAAACTCTGATGTAAGGATGATAATTTTTATGAAAACACATGTTTATATATATGCAAACCCGAAGTAAACCCGTTTGACCCGAACCAGGAATCCTAATCTGACTAGGAAAATGACCTTCGGTATTTTGGCCATAACTTTCACGTCCGACCTCGGAATGAGGTGATCTAGACTTGTTGGAAAGCTCTTGAAGATACCTACAACTTTTGTCTTTTAAGTTTTTCAAAATTCCAAATAAATCTGTGAGAAAAAATATAAAATCTCTTTGCTGGTCATAAATTTCTAGATTTATACATCAAGCATGAATTGTGCATTTGCTCTTATATATATACATATATACATTGAATTGATCTCAAACTAATTCCTAGCATACTCAAACATCATAATATGTTATTTATAAATATATAACATATTTATTATTATTTTTCACAAAATATTCAAATTTTTTGGGGTTTTACATTCTTCCTCCCTTAAAAGAATTTCGTCCTCGAAATTCAGAAATTATACATAAGCAAATAATAATACTAGAAAAGCTCGTAGAGGGTCTAATTTAACCCGCAAACATAAACATCTCAGAATATTTACTCTTGATAAGCATATAGGGATATTTATATTTAACAATCCAGGATGACTATATTCTTACTCAACCCTTAATCGAATGGATCTAGTACGTCGGGCGAAAAATCCAAACAAGGAACCCCCATATATATACCATGTGTTCCAAAAGATAATTAAGCGGAAATATCCTCATTCTAGCGTTAAATCTAAATATAACCACACAAATAATCGCACACATAAATCAATCCACTTCCTCAATAGGTGCAGGAAGTCGCGCGACATAACATATTTGCGCTCCCGAAAATCATCTTCGATGTCTACACTTAGCCATCTAAAATGTAAATACCCCCACTTAACACCTAACTAAATGGAACAAGTACATCGAGCGAAAAATCCAAACAAGGAACCCCTCATATATATACCATATGTTCTAAGTACTTAGGAGATAAGTGGTAATACTCTCATTTTAGTGTTAAGTATAAACATCGCCATACATGCAACCATAAGCCATAAACAAGTCATACAAAAATTTAATTTACTAGATCAAACAGGTGTGGGTAGTCGCGATGTATACCCTCCTCGTGCTCCCAAGAACCTCCTCAACTCCTTTCCAGTTTCGCTGAATTGCTACAAAGAAAAACATCTTGTTTCTAAATTTCTTGTCTTCCCTAGCAAGCATACAAACTTGGATTTCAATCGTAGTCAGATCATTCTAAAGCTAAATCTTCAGTGTGTTCATCATTCGTTGCTGCTCTACATCATGAAAGTGCTTCCTAAGCATAGAAACATGAAATGCATTGTGTATACTAGACATCGATGCTGGAAGATCTAGTCTGTATGACACAGCCTCAATGCTCTCCAAAATCTGATACGGTCCAATGTATCTCGGCGTAAGCTTTTTCTGTCTCCCGAATTGCTAAACACCTTTCACATGAGATACCTTCAGCCTAACCGAATCTCCAATCTGAAACTCCAAGGGTTTTCATCTCTTATTAGCATAGCTCTTTTGCTGGCTCTAAACGGCTAGAATCCGATCTCTGATCAATGTTACTTCCTCAGTAATCTGTCTCATAAGCTCTGGCCCAAATATTAAACTCTTCTCCGACTCTACCCAACATATAGGCGATCTGTAAGGCCTCCCGTATGATACTTCATACGGGGTCATACCGATTATCACTTGATAATTATTATTCTAAACGAACTTTATCAATGAAATATGATCCTCCCAGCTACCTTGAAAATCAAATAACACAAGCCCGCAATTTGTTTTCCAACATCTGATTTACTCTCTTCGTCTGACAATCCGTCTCAATTTGATATTGTCGTATCTGGAACTCCACGAAGTTGAATAGTCTATTGAATAAATATCTGTTAGCCCTTATGTTTTGATGATGTTTTATAACCACCATTATCGGTACTAATAGCTTATTGAGTGTAAATATAGTAAATTCATTTATCAAGCTTGTTAGTGCCACAAATGGAGGATTAGATGGAATATGCGCTACAACGATGATATCCAAAGGAGGAGGAGGCATTGTGATGAAGCAACGTTATTTCAAGAATAATAAATTCAAATAGAAGCTTCATCCGATTCAAGCTATATCAAGACTCAAGTATTGCATTCTATATGAGGATATTAGCTATCTTTTATTTTTCTCTCTAGTGCTAGAATGTAGGCAAAGAGTTATTGACTTCAGTTGAAGCTATTGGGATATCACACACATGTTTTCATACTTATGCTTTTAAGCGTTTTTTCATAAAATACTATTTCTCACAAGTATGAGGACCTATCTACAAAATTCTTTTTCCAAACAGTTTGTTTTTAGTATTAAAAACATTTTACAAAGTTTCATAATTTTCAAAGGTCAAATAAATATTTTCCAAATATTTTAAGTTGAGTCAAAAACTGTTTATCTGAGATGTATCAGAATGCGGTCGACCGGACCGGTCGACCGCACCTATGACCATTAGTCAGTAAACAGCAGAGAGTTTGTTGGTCGACCGATGCGGTCGACCGAGAGCTTGATTTTTCTATCGGTCGACTGCACCGGTCGACCGATGAAGTCTCTGTTTATTTTCTCGTTTTCAGACCAGGATCACGGTCGACCGGAAATTCCATCGGTCGACCGAAAAGTCTGTCGGTCAACCGATGCCCCTTTTTCAAACGGTCGCTTGCCTGGGTTCCTGTGCCAGCTGTTCACTATCTTTGGCACAGTCTGCTGGAAGATCATTTCCACTTTTGGAAGATTAGGTTATGATTTTGAAATGAGGGGTTTCTCCTATTTAAACCATATCCTTCTTCTTCCCCTGTGCCCTAACTCTTGCAAAAACCAGAGACGCCGTTTTCTCTTGAGCAAATATTTTCAAAACCTGTTTTTTCTCTGAGTTCTTGGGTGTTCACTTCCCAGCTTCAACTGCACTCTTTCTCTTTGCCATAGGGACTTTGTAAAGAGAGAGTCTTACACCATTTCTACCATCTTGTGAGTGTGATCTTGTGTAGATCAACTGTGAGGGAGTGTGATCCAGTGAGATCAACTGTGTAGTGTGAGATCGTGAGGGGATCGCTGTGTAGACGAAGTTCCGGCTTCCAAACCGGGTTGTGTAGTGGATTTCTCCTCGAGAGTGGGGAGCGGGGACGTAGGTCAGCGGACCGAACCTCGTTAACACATCGCGCGTCAAAGGATAACGATTCCTAACTCTATCTCCTCTACTTTGAGTACATTAGAATATTGTGGTTTGCTTGTCTTAATTTTTATTGCATAATTATAGCCTCTTGACCCTAATCACCCCCCCTCTAGGGTCCAACAATATCCTCCCTGGAATAAAATGTGCTGACTTTATCAGTCTATCAACTATCACCCCAAACCGAATCATTATCTTTCTTCGACTTCGATAACCCTATAATAAAGTCCATAGAAATATCCGCCCACTTCTACTCCGAAATGGGTAAAGGCTGATGTGTTCCTGTCGGTCTCTGATGTTCCGCTTTTACTCATTGACAGGTAAGATACTTAGCTACATACTCTAAAATCTTCCTACACATATCACTCTATCCAAGAGTGTCTCTTTAGGTCCTTTTACATCTTAGGGGTCTCTGGATGCACTGTGTACTGAGTACGATGTGCTTCATCGAGCGACTCCCTCTCAAGCTATGCATTGGCTGGCATAACCAACTTGTCCTTCATCTGTAGACTTCCATCTGCTCCAACGGTCCAATCAGTCTTAGGCTCTTTGTAAAGTTTCTCCTTTTGGATCTGAATTCAATAGTTTTCTAACTGAGTTCTGACAATTCTAACACTCCAAGCTGGCTGTACTGACACAGCTCCCTATAATGCACTGGTTCTATAAATCTCATGTCTAAAATCACACTAGCTAAGGGTGAGAATATCTCAATACAATGAACACCTCTAAGCCGAAACCCGATGTTAACGTTTCTTACTCAAGTCATCTGCTACGACATTTTCCTTCCCCAGATGATACTGAATCGCGGACTCGTAGTCCTTGATAAACTCAATTCACCTCCTTTCTCTCTGGTTGAGTTCCTTCTGAGAGAAAAGATACTTAAGACTCTGATGTCTATGAATAATTCAAGCTGTACTTCATATAAGTAAAGTCTCCATGACTTCAGTACAAATACCACTGCTGCTAACTCCAAGTCATAAGTGGAAATAGAACTGCTCATGTACTCTCAATTGCAGCGAGACATATGTTACTAATCTTTGAGTCTGTATCAAAACGTCTCCTAACTCTGCCAATGATGTATTTGTGTAGACCACAAATGTCCTGTCGTTGCACAGAATAGTTAAAACTGGCGTTGTAGACAATTTAGCCTTCAAGGAATCAAAGGCCTTCTGGTACTCCATGCTCCAAATGAACTATACACCCTTTTTCGTAAGGCGTATAAGTGGTGTCGAAATCTTCAAGAAGTCCTAGATAAACTTCCAATAATAGACGGCTAAAACCAAAAAGCTATGAATCTCTATCTCCGTCTTCGGCGGATTCCAAATCAAGAACTGCTAAAATCTTAGCCGGATCTATTCCTATGCCCTTTCTGCTGATGACGTAACCAAGAAATCTGATTTCTGAAAGTTAAAACTCACATTCGCTAAACTTGACATATAACTGATGCTCCTGTAGAGTCTGCAAAGCTAACCGGAGATGCTGCTCGTGCTCTACCTCCGATCTCGAATAAATGAGGATGTCGTCGATAAAAAACTATCACGAACTGATCCAAGAAGGGACGGAAAACCCGATTTATCAAATCCATGAATACAGTGGGTGCATTGGTCAACCCAAATGGTATGACCAGAAACTCAAAAGATTCATATCGAATCAGGAAAACACGGTTTTGGGAAAATCCCTCCCCCGAACTCACAACTATAATAACCCAAAATGAAGATCAGCCTTCAAGGAACATGCGCTTCGCGCAGCTGATCGAACAAGTCATAAATCCTAGGTAATGGGTACCTATTCCGGATAGTGACCTTGTTCAACTCTTTATAATCAATACACAAACGCATACTGCCGTCTTTCTTCTTCACGAAGAGAACTGGCACTCCATACGGAGAATGACTCTGATGAATAAAATCCTGAGCTAACAACTCGTCCAACTGGGTCTAAAGCTCCCTCATCTTAGCTGGTGCCATGCGATAGGGTGCGCGGGATATCAGGGCTGTGCCTGGCTGCAACTCAATACAGAACTCAACCTCTCACACAGGAGGTAATCTAGGTATATCCTGAAAGACATACTGATACTATGAGACAACTCTAGTCTCCAATAAATCAATACCCTGATCCCACCGCATCACCTCCTCGATGTACGCCAGAAATGACTCCTCAAAACGGTTGCCCTGGGAGGTTGCTACAATCATCTATGACCCATCGGACGCTCACAAATTGACCGTCTACGCAAAGCAGTCAATACTATTATGGTAGGAAGATAACCAATGCGTACCAAAAATTTGACATCGACAACACGATCAACTCGATGTCTAACTCAGACCCATCTAGTTTGATGACACATCTCCTATAGATAAAAGGGACACCCCCCTGGAGGGGTAAGCACTGACAATGGAAAATCTAAGGAATGCCACAAGCTGACACCCATCAACAAAGGTACGAAGGATAAGAGATAAACAAATTTCATAAATCAAACTAGATCCAAACTAAAAATGAAATCACGAATAAAGCTCCGCTCGTACCCTGATCATGCGGTACAGCTGAATAGACTTTGCTGGATAGTGCAAATCTCCTGGATAATGCAAATCTGGCCTGCTGGCCTCTAAATCTTCGGATTAACAAGTAGTACTTCTATTTCCTCACTGCTGACCGAAATAATGACTCTGAGATTGCCAACTGCGACCTTTATCATGCTAGCTTCCTGCTGTGAACTGCTACAAGTCTTTTGCTATTTGTTTGACCTTGTTGTGATTGTAGCATGTTTCTCCGAATCTCTGCGCTACTCCGACGCTCTCTAATCACATTGTGCTCCTTTCTTCTCTTGTCCTTGTTGCTGGGATAAAATCATTCTCCCGTTGTTAGGTTTCTCTAGATTTCCGCAATGATTCTCTTGCCATTGTCATTGTCACTATTCTGGATTTTGATTTCTTCCTTCACTATGGGTATATCTCCCAGCTTCACTTAGACTAGTGCTAATTGTTTGATAAAGAAATGACCTAAATTCTCCCAAATAGGTGATAATTGCTGTCTCGTCAAAAATCTGGATGTTGTTGCTATCCTCCAGCGATGGTTCTCAATGCTGAATATATATTTGACTTCTGCTTGGTTCCTAACCGATGTTCAAGAAACTTTCATATACTCTTTCCCTTATAGGTTGCAATTGAAACTGGTGTGCCTTAAAATTTTGGTGCTCGTACTGTCTGATATTTTTCTTATCCTTTCAGAGTTAAATCTCCTGCTTTGCAGCTCTATCAACAACTGATTGTGGTGGTGGTGTACTCATTGGTATTTCATCTTTACTTCCATGATGGGTACAACCGGTAGTGAATCTCTTGAAAGTGGTGTTGCTGACGGAAATGGATACACTTCTTGCTCCTTGATTGTTATAAGATCTTGCTGCTAACGGCGCCATGAAGTCGATCAAATACTGTGGAGCTTGCTGTAGCTCGGCTCTGCATGCCCAGCTCTCCAGGTACGAGTTTTACCTCGACCACATCCTCGTTTTGATATTTATAATATCAAAAGGAGAGCTTAATTTTCACAATAAGTGAGATAGCAAAAATACATATATATAACGTATCACAATACGAATTCATAACACATAGTATTCATGCAAATACCTTCAATCAACATAAAATAGTTGTCATAAAAAAAATTTCTTAATTTTTGAGATATATGCATATATCGTCCTCACTCATACTAGGAAATCCTTACGGACTCTATACATGAATCCTAAGAAACTCTATCCTACCTCCACGACTCGACACAAGATGACCCTAAAGATACTGGAACTAGAGCTTCGATACCAACTGTGACGCCCCTGTTTTCACACATGGCTACAGTCCAAGGTGAACCCAGAGATGTCAAACCTACCATGCACCCACACTGTGCAACAACAAGTTTCACCAATCACAGTAATATCCTCTAGTGGGATCAAATAAAAGCGTAGGTACAAAACAGGCAAAGAAGTAGAACAATAATAATAGACATGATAAAGAGGATGATATGTCATAAATAAAGGTCATGTCTCAACTGAAAATAAACTGAAATATATATGGAGTATGAAATAACATACGATGTCTCAACATGAATCAAAACGGAAAGACGAACTAAGGCGCATTGCCTTTACAAAATGAAACCAAACTCTAAGTCTGAATAAAATTTAAAACTACAGTGGAGCCTCTAATAAATCTCTCGGGACGGTGACTATGCAAGAACTCTGTCATCCTGCAGCTCTCCGGAACTCCGAGCTACCTGAAAGGGTGTTTTTAAAAGAAAAAAACAACAACAAGAACGTCAGAGCGGTACAGCAAGATTACCTCCATCTGCCCCCATGGAAAGGGCTACTAGGTGGAGTGAATGATCTATCTATTAAGCATAGTCTACCTAGATTCATTTTCCCTGTATCTAAGTAGGATTAACATTTAGAAAACTACAACACGAGACGTAGTACGTCGAGCGAAATAATCCAAACAAGGAAACCCTCATGTATATACCATAAGTCTCAAATTGTAGATATCTAAACATTAATACCGAACTAAGAAAAGATAATCTAATAAAACCAACAATTAGAGATCCATAACATGAGACTGGTACGTCGAGTGAAATAATCCAAACAAGGAAACCCTCATGTATATACCATAAGTCTCAAATTGTGAATCTCTAATCATTGATCCCAACTAAGAAAAAAAAAGACAATAAAAGTAACAAGATATCAACACATCGTATTTATAATATCTTCCACAATCACCGGAGAGATAGAATAAAATACCAACACATAATTTTGTATACTTTCAGAAGTAACGTATCTCAGTTATATAGTTCACTGATAGGTCGTATTTATAATCGACATCTATCATACTTAGGCTATCAAGTAATTGTCTCAGTACGACGGACTACCCTATAGGTATCCTGAACTGTGTACACAGCTCATTAGTCTCATCGTGATCTCAGTGCATAACATGAGTGCGGGATGAATGTAAAAACCCTAAAAAATTTGAATATTTTGTGATAAATAATAATAAATATGTTATATATTTATAAATAACATATTATGATGTTTGAGTATGCTAGGAATTAGTTTGAGATCAATTCAATATATATATATGTATATATATAAGAGCAAA
>BQKN01065641.1:587987-662831 GCA_022839385.1 Asparagus kiusianus | reverse complement strand
GCAAATGCACAATTCATGCTCGATGTATAAATCTGGAAATTTATGACTAGCGAAGAGATTTTGTATTTTTCTTATAGATGTACTTGGTATTTGGAAATACTTAAAAAACAAAAGTTCTAGGTATCTTCAAGAGCTTTCTAACAAGTCTTATATCACCTCATTCTGAGGTCGGACGTGAAAGTTATGACCAAAATACCGAAGGTTATTTTCCTAGTCAGATTAGGATTCCTGGTTTGGGTCAAACGGGTTTATTTTGGGTTTGCATATATATAAACATATGTTTTTATGAAAATTAACATCCTTACATCAGAGTTTCAAACCCTAGTAGCCCCACTTCCTCTCTCTGAATCCCTAGCCCTAAAGTTGAGAATTTTGAGAGCTTTGTGAAGTAAATATCGACACGAGGGCGAGATCATCAACGTGTAGCAAGGGGAAAACGGTTTGGTTGCACTTTTTTTTATTGCTGGTTATTTTAGAGGCTTAGAACAACGTCTAAGGTAAGATTATCTTCACCCAAACCCTTCCCCATAGTTAAATAACTAGTTAGATGTTTAATATGATGTTGAATATGTGTTTTCATGCTTGAATCTTAACATGATGTGATAAAATTTAAATTTTTGATGTTAAAATATAAACCAATGCTAGATTAGTAATATTTTTTCTTGCTGTTTATGATAGTATCATGATAATGATCATTAGGGTTTTTCATAATTTTATTTATATATGAGAAATTTAAGTGATGTACTAAATAAATATTTTCTGCAGAAAACTACAGCAATTGTATCATGTTTAACTGAGATTTGAAAATAGAAAATAAACTCTAAATTTAACTAAAGTAGTGCCAAATGAAAGATATATGTATCTAGTTTCTAAAACAGAAGACAAATCTTAAAAATCATTTGTATAGAGAAAGATATGATCTTTTTACTAACAGTATATCTTGTAGAAAAACGGCTACACATATATAAGGTTTAACTAAAGATTTGGGATAACAAATGAACTTCAAACTAAACAAACTTATGTCATCTAAAATATGTGTGAATCTAGTTTTCAAAACAGAAAACCATTTGTAAAAATAGTTTTCGTAGAGAAAGATATGCTTGTTTTACTAACAGATATCATGTCTATTTTTCCTGCTCATTTTGTGGAGGTGTGTTGCGCCATTTTGAGGTGCGATCGCGGAGTTTTGAGCCGCTTGATGTTATACGTATAGTCATGAATATGTTATGTTATACATTTAAGAATCCCAAGGGGATTATGATAAATTTTGATTTGATCATATTTGAATTAGATATAGTTCATATACATGTTGAATGTCGTTGATGAGCACAGCTTGGTACTATATGGGATAGTGCGTCGACACACCAGATATACACGGTTTATACATGAGATAACTATCATTGATGAGCATAGCTTAGTATTATATGGGATAGTGCATCGATATGCCAGAGGTACAAAAATTTATATGAGGGGATATCGTTGATGAGCTCAGTTCAGTACTACATGAGGTAGTGCGTCGATATTCCACATGTACAAGCCATTGAGTCGGATTTTAGGAGGCTTGATCTAGCCGTCCGTCCCATACTAGGGTGCGATGAGGATCATGAGCCGTATTTCTAGGATGCCTATTTTGTAGTCCGTCCCACACTCATGTTATGCAATGAGATCGCGATGAGACTAATGAGCCGTGTACACAGTTCAGGATACCTATAGGGTATCCGTCGCACTGAGACAATTACTTGATAGCCTAAGCATGACAGATGCCGATTATAAATACGACCTATCAGTGAACTATATAACTGAGATACGTTACTTTTGAAAGTATACAAAATTATGTTTTGGTATTTTATTTTCTCTCTCCAGTGATTGAAGAAGATATTATAAATACGATGTGTTGATATCTTATTTTTTTGACTGTCTTTTTTTTCTTAGTTGGGATTAATGATTAGAGATTTATAATTTGAGACTTATGGTATATACATGAGGGTTTCCTTGTTTGAATTATTTCGCTCGACGTACCAGTCTCGTGTTATGGATCTCTAATTATTGGTTTCATTAGATTGTTTATTCTTATTTCGGTATTAATGTTTAGATGTTTACAATTCGGGACATATGGTATATACATGAGGGTTTCCTTGTTTGGATTATTTCGCTCGACGTACTACGTCTCGTTTTGTAGGTGTCTGAATATTAATTCTGCTAGATACGAGAAAAATAATATAGGTAGACTATGCTTAATAGATAAAGCCTCCACTCCATCCTAGCAGCCCTTCCCCTGGGGACGGATGGGAGTAATCTTGCTGTAGCGCTCTGACGCTCTTGTTGTTGTTTCTTTTTCTTTTAAAAATATCATTTCAGGTAGCTCGGAGTTCCGGAGAGCCGCAGGGTGACGGAGTTCTGGCATAGTCGCCATCGCGTATTTTTACTTGTAGAGACTCCACTGTAGTTTTAAAATTTTATTCAGACTTAGAGTTTATTTCCATTTTGTAAAGGCAATGAGCCTTAGTTCGACTTTCCGTTTTGATTCATGTTGAGACATCGTATGTTATTGCAGACTCCAAATGTATTTTAATTTATTTTCAGTTGAGACATGACCTTTATTTATGAGATATCATCTTCTTTATCATGTCTATTACTGTCGTTCTACTTCTTTGCTTGTTTTGTACCTACGCTTTTATTTGACCCCACTAGAGGATATTACTGTGATTGGTGAAACTTGTTATTACACAATGTGGGTGCATGGCAGGTTTGATATCTCTGGGTTCACCTTGGACTGCAGCCATGAGTGAAAACTGGGGCGTCACAACGGACTACCAAATAGGCATCCTAGAAATACGGCTCACGAGCCTCATCGCACCCTAGTGCAGGACGGAAGGCAAGATCAAGCCTCCTAAAATTCAACTCAATGGCCTGTACATGTGGAATATCGACGCACTACCTCATGTAGTACTGAACTGCGCTAATTAACGATATCCACCTCATATAAATCTTTGTACCTCTGGCATATCGATGCACTATCCCATATAATACTGAGCTATGCTCATCAATGATAGTTACCTCATATATAAACTGTGTATATCTGGTGTGTCGACGCACTATCCCATATAGTACTAAGCCGTGCTCATCAACGACATCCAACATGTATATGAACTATATCTAATTCAAATATGATCAAATCAAAATTTATCATAATCCCTTTGGGATTCTTAAATGTATAGCATAACATATTCATGACTATACGTATAACATCAAGCAGCTCAAAACTCCGCGAACGCACCTCAAAACGGCGCAACACAGCTCCACAAAACGAGCAGGAAAAACAGACGTGACATATGTTAGTAAAATAAGCATATCTTTCTCTAGGAAAACTAATTTTACAAATAGTTTTTCTGTTTTGAAAACTAGATTCACACATCTTTCAGATGACATAAGTTTGGTTCAGTTTGGAGTTTATTTGTTATCCCAAATCTTTAGTTAAACATTATATATGTACAGCCGTTTTTCTACAGTACATGTTGTTAGTAAAAAGATTATATCTTTCTCTATTCAAATGATTTTTAAGATTTATCTTCTGTTTTAGAAACTAGATACATATATATTTCATTTGGCACTAGTTTGGTTAAATTTAGAGTTAATTTTCTATTTTGAAATCTCAGTTAAACATGATACAATTGCTACAGTTTTCTGCAGAAAATATTTATTTATTACATCTCTTAAATTTCTCATATATAAATAAAATTATGAAAAACCCTAATGATCATGATCATGATACTATCATAAACAGTAAGAAAAAAATTACTAATCTAGCATTGGTTTATGTTTTAACATCAAAAATTTAAATTTTATCACATCATGTTAAGATTCAAGCATGAAAACACATATTCAACATCATGTTAAACATCTAACTAGTTATTTAACTATGGGAAAGGGTTTGGGTGAAAATAATCTTGCCTTAGACGTTGTTCTAAGCCTCTGAAATAACCAATAACCAAAAAGAAGTGCAACCAAACCGTTTTCCCCTTGCTACACGTTGATGATCTCGCCCTCGTGTCGATATTTGCTTCACAAAGCTCTCAAAATTCTCAACTTTAGGGCTAGGGATTTAGAGTGAGGAAGAGGGGTTGCAATGGTTTGAAACTCTGATGTAAGGATTTTAATTTTCGTGAAAACACATGTTTATATATATGCAAACCCGAAATAAACCTGTTTGACCCGAACCAGGAATCCTAATCTGACTAGGAAAATGACCTTTGGTAGTTTGGCCATAACTTTCACGTACGATCTTAGAATGAGGTGATCTAAGACTTGTTGGAAAGTTATTGAAGATACCTACAACATTTGGCTTTTAAGTTTTTCTAAATTCCAACTACATCTATGAAAAAATACAAAATCTCTTCACTGATCATAAATTTCCAGATTTATACATCGAGCATGAATTGTGTATTTGCTCTTACATATATACATATATACATTGAATTAATCTCAAACCAATTCCTAGCATAATCAAACATTGTAATATGTTATTTATAAATATATAACATATTTATTATTATTTATCACAAAATATTTAAAATTTTGGGGTTTTACACTACAGCATGCAGTAACTCCTGAATACAAGGTAATCAATGGACGCGTTACTATGAAACGCGAGGGTCATGTCTCAGCAAATCAAACAAACCTCGTTAAACAGGCGAACCTCGTCAACGTACGAACCTTGTCAAACAGGCGAACCTTGTCGAATGAGCGAATCTCGTCGAACAAGCGAACCTCGTCGAACAAGCGAACCTCGTCAAACAGGTGAACCTCATCAAACGGGCGAACCTTGTCGAACGAGCAAACATTGTCAAATAGGAGAACCTCGTCGAATGAGTGTACCTCATCAAACAGGCGAATCTCGTCAAACGAACGAACTTCATCAAACAGGCGAACCTCGTCTGATCTGGTGAATCAGACGAACCTCATCAATAAGTCGAACATCGTCGAAATGGTAGAACCTCGTCAATCAATTGATGAACCTCGTCTGATTGCAAGAACGATAGGGTCACACCCTCGTGCGAATGTGTAGCTCATCTGCATGCTGCTTGAGGCAACCTTTGTGGCATCCAACGTGGCACCACCTCGCCCTGATGCATCTGTGTGAAGTACAAAGTGCGCCTAACAAAGCGTCACTTAGCGCCTCAGCCTGATTAGCCCTGATCACTGGCCCATTGGCCCACGAGCCCACAGCCCACGGCCCACGTTCCATGACTCACTAGAACATATGAGTGATTAATCAATAATAAAATACTTCTCGGCTTGCCGTTGGTAAGCCTTGAACAGAGGACTTTTTGAAACACCAAAATTTTAACTTTCCACCAGGCTACTAAGCTTTTATGAAAAGTACTTGTAGTTAATATATATATATATATATATATATATAGTTTGAAAACTCATTTTGGAAATCGGTTTTGACTAAAAAATCCAACACTAGTTACTGTAATTGTTATTTATTTCTTTGTACCAAACTTATTTTATAGCGTACTAGAGCTGGTGTGAATTGAGAGTTTACAGCACACTCAGCGTTATTGAGGAATGATCACTAGCTAGATTGAAGAGTTTAGGTTAGAAGACAACTAGTTTGGGTAAATAAGGGTTTCGGTCTTGTAAGCCTATTGAATCAGGTGCGCGATTAAGAGAACTTTTACAAAGTTAGAAAGCCCCTTTGTGAGAAGGAAGAGTGAATGTAAAATTAATTTATCCAACCCACTATAAGATTCTCATGTGTTCTTGCTATGATATTTTCTATATTTTGCATTAGTTACTATTTTGCTTATTCTTATTTTTATTCAACTACATATTCTGTGATATCTTAAAAAACAGTAGACAATCCTATTCACCCTCCTCTATGCTTGCATCTTATATCCAATAGTTCGGTTCAGCTTTCTCAAAATTTGTAAAAACCAACCATTTGCTCACCTCTAGTTCACACATGAATTTCCAACACAACAAGTAGTGTACATGTTTGGGAAATTAAGCCAGATTTTTAAGAAAAATAAGCGGACATAAAGACGTAGAAAACTAAGATTAAACTTCTTTTTATTGGATGATCTTAATCACTACAAGAAGATAATTGAGCTAGTGGTTTTGCATGCGTGTCCTATAATGCACGATCTTCATCTTCATCATCAATCATCGTTCATTATTAACTCTTCAAATGTTCATTCACAATATATATAGGAGATCAACGGGGGAGTGGGCGGAGGGCAGCATCCTTAACAACGAATCCCTTCTTCACGCAGTTTGAAGTGTCAACGACAGAGAAAGTGATGTTGCCGCTCTCAACGGCCTCAAAGTAACCGAGCACCATCATCACAAACTCATCCGTTGGGAATTTGGTCAGGTCTACTTTGCGTTTTTGTGTTGTTCCATCGGGAAGGTTAAGCTCTACGTTCAAAGGGCAGGAATCCCACCCTTCATTACCGTCAGTCTTCATGCACAGTAACACTGCCTGATACTTGAGACCCGGTGTCAGTTTGGACATCTTGAAATCTCCACGGATCTCCACATGCGTCGTCCCCATCAGTTTCGGTGCCTCCATCCCCAATCTCCCGATGCTGTACGATTTATCATGCATAAAAATTGAATTAATACCATCTAAATTATAATGAATAACATATGTATGTATACATGTATGAATTCAGAAACATATACTTGCCTTCCGAAGACCAGGGAGTGCCAGACCCAGGATTTA
This sequence comes from Asparagus kiusianus, assembly GCA_022839385.1. Taxonomy (NCBI): domain Eukaryota; kingdom Viridiplantae; phylum Streptophyta; class Magnoliopsida; order Asparagales; family Asparagaceae; genus Asparagus; species Asparagus kiusianus. The sequence goes on along the minus strand of BQKN01065641.1, from coordinate 656,101 downwards.
CCATCATCAACATTAGTAATGTCGAGCTCTCTCGGGTATTTAACCATGCCCCTATCGCCGTTCCTCTCCTCCACCCATGTGTTCTGCGCATACGGTTCATAATTTGAGAAGATATATAATACTGTTCAATACAGCAAAATGAAGGATTCATACGTAGATAAGTAGCAAAATAATATATATGTACTTGCCTCAGTGTACACCTTTGATAGCTCTTTGGCGACCGCAGCCATCTCTTGATATTAAGTGTTTGAAGGGTAATTAATTTCTTCCTTCAGAGGATATGATAATATGATGAATTCCTTGGTGGATGTATAATGTATTTATAGATTTCAAGAGCTCCGCCTACGTACTACTCACCACTTGGGAAACAGGCCACCCGGTTGGAATCAACGGTGCTCCACCTCGATCTGGAAACTTCTTCCAAACCATGATTTGTGAAATTCAAAATTGAAGGGGTCGAGTCAAAAATATTCTTGTTTATTCATGAGGAGGAACAATTTTTTTCCCCTTTTTCATTTCCTCTTTTTTTAATGCTATCACGATGAGGAAGTTTGAAAACACATAAATTAGGAGTAAAAAAAAGAAGGTTTTTATTATTGTTTAAAGTGTGTGTCAACTTCGACTTGGTAGTTGGTGGGCAAGTTGCTAGGTGAAGTCGTGAAACTAAAGTGTTTGTTTGGATTGAGGGGAATAAGGGTGAAGGGAAGTTATAGGGGAACCATTCACCTTGTTTGGGAACATTTAGGAGGTGGAGTTATTCACCCTAGTTCCCCTTGGTTCACCCCCTAATAGTATAAAATTTGTTACCACCCAAATTGGGATGTAACCAAGGGGAAGGGAACTCCCTTCCCTTCCATTCCATTCTCTCACCTAGTTTCCCTTAACTTCCCTTAACCCCATTGAAATCCAAACAAGCCTAAGCCGGCCCTTTGTTTCATAAGCTTGACCCTTCCTCTTAATTTAAACAGAGAATACCAACCAAGTAAAATGGACAAATCGCTCTGTAGTCTCTAACAATATGATATTCATTATTTTACTTCTATATTCCAAAAGGATAACGATAGTCCAAGAACTTAATCGACCGGGTGGCTTATCCTTGGCTTTTGAACTCAGAGCTTTTCAATGTAATAATGTTTTAAGTACTACTTAAGAGTAGTGGAGAGGTCATTGCTATTTTATAATCGTTAATTTATTTAATGGATGGTTAGCTTGACTTTGAGTGTAATTTAGGAAATAAGTGCAAATTATAGGGGGTATATGGTGATTATTCGATTTGAAATGAATCATAACCGCCTACCAAACAAATCAACGGCTATAATGAATATAGTGATCTCTCTAGCTCGTACCCTTTTCGTAGTGAAAAGGATCAAAATTCATATATTATCCTCGTGGATGTACCATTTATTCAGGGAAATCAAACACAACGCCTCTTTATTTGAAATTGGTTGCATAATAACTACTTTATTGTAAATTATTATGATGCAGGTTCGAAGATGAATCATGAAGTCCAATATGATGTGTTCTATGAATCTTTGAAGAATATATAGTCTTCAAATCAATAAAAAAAATTTGAATCTGTTGGAAAACGGATTCCTAATCTATTTTAGTAACATGAGGTTATTAGGATTCCCAATATTTTGTCACATCAGCTGGAATCCCAAATGATGCAGTATGATCTAGAGTTTCCTCCCAATGTGGAGTAGCATCACACTCCACCCGCTGCGATGTCCCAAAGATCTGATCATCACTCTCCACCTGCCGAGAGTCAAACGTGACATACCTGCTCAGAACAAAGTCAGAAGCCAATACCTGATAATCAAACACGCCTCTGAATCCCAAATGTGTTATCGGATCAAATCTCACATCCACGATGTGACCGAGTGCTGGGTAGCCAAACATCCGACGCAACCCAAAATCTGAAGCAGCTCCACCAGATCCAATAACTCCTAATGCAGCAGTCGGCGACCTATGACTAAGATGACCCAAATATGTCGAAGCTCCAGAACCAATGCTCGACAACCAACGCTGATCCTCCTCCAGAAAGGAACAACCCATCGAAACTGTCATCTCATCTCATCGCCCTAATGTTTTCTCTCCAATGAAGTGTCTCAAACTGCCATGAGCTCGGCACAAATACAGTAGGTCCCTCTTGTACCTCCTTCTACAACCAGAATGAAGTACCTTCACCTTACTCCCAATACACTTCTTCAACTGTTGTTGACTACTAGGACTTCAAAACCAACGGGATTTGGTTGCAACCCACAAATGCCTAGTACAATCCCCAACATAGGAAACCAAAATATTAATTTACCTTCCAATGATGCCTCCTTGGAAGGCCCCTAAATGCCTGAATGAACACCAAATAGAAGACCCCTCAATCATCAAATAGAATTGCCAAATTCCACCTCGGTCTCCTTGCTCATACAAACGTGCTCAAAAGGACTTCAATATGCAGGTCAATGGCACTTCTCAATAATCCAATGCACCGTATCAATAAACAAATAATCCAGCCTCAAATCCTTCTATCTCGGCCAACTATCTCAAAGCACCAACAAATGAAGAATAGATCCAAACTGATAAAGGAGAGAATTTTACCTCCAAATGAAACCCTAACAAGAGTCTCCAAACGATCTCACCCCGCACGACGGCAACGAGACCCACAAATAGGAAAAATCTCACCTTTATCTCCAAACGAAGCCCTCGAAGAACCTCCAAAGCGATCAACTCCTCCAAATAGCCCAAGCGCCAACAATGACTCTAGTATTTAAAATCCTCTGTTTAAATAGAAAACATATATAGTATATATACTCCAAATAAGACCGGGATTATTGAAAGTAGAAAGTAACAAAACTTAGCTAAAGACTTGCTGTGGTAGTGTGATTGCGGACTTATCGATCAGTTTTGATATCAATTTCATTCATTTCCTAATAAAAAATGACTCTAATGTTAATGGTAACAACAACCAAAAGTTAACACAAATTTTGACATCTCTCGATCGAAAGAGAATTTCGTGAATTGGGAGTGTTGCAGACAGACCTTAGGTAGGTTTGGTTGGCTCCATTCCAAAATATACGATTTTTATATATTATTTGTCTCAAAAAAGATTCTCAGTTTAATTACCTTCGTATATATTATAGAACTTATCGCATGTTATTCGTCAGTTGGCTTTATCCTATATATATATGCCAAGAGAGAAAGAAAAGTCAAACATAGATATTTTAATTGGTCTGAACGCTGAAAGACAACAACTCTGGACGAGTAATTTCAAGTGGAGGCCATTCAATTAGATTAATTCCTCCATGAATTTGTCCAAGCGGCAAGCGCCCATGTTGTTTTCCAAGGAAGTTTCTAAACCAGACTTACTATAATCTTGATATTTAAAACGTACTTTTTTTAAAGACAAGTTATATTTTATTGAGAATAGTTGTATTTTCTTGATAAAATTTGTATTTATCTGAAAAATATTTATCAAAAAATAATATGTATGAAGAATAATATTTTCTAAAGAATAGTATTTTTTTCAAAGAAAATATATTTCGGATGTTTTTAGTTTTTTCCAAGCAGCATTTAAAAAAATATTTGGAAAAGAACTATATTTAAAAAAATTTGGAAATGATGGATATTACTTCTTTGAAAAATATTATTTTAGAAACTATTATTTTCCACATATATTATATTCCAAATTTTTGTGCAAATTATATATATACACAGCACTCAAGAAAATACAGCTTTCTTAAAAACATATTTTTTAAATATCAAGACTAGTAAAATAATGTCATGTGAAATGTATTACAGAGCTCATTTTATTCCTTTGTTTTTTCAAATATTAAGGCTATTAAATTGATCGCGAGCTTAATTAATGTCTCTCTTCGGGTACTTGTTAACAAAACACTTAAGCTATTTAAATTTTAACATTACTTGCCAAGACAAAAGGTGTGGGGTGTGGTGAATGAGTGAATTCAGTACTACAAATTGGAATTTGAAAGTGTTGATAGAAAAGAACTTCAACAGCTATATATTGATGACCAATCATAGATCAATACAAGTGTCTCCCTTTAACGTCCAGATTCCAATTTCCAAAGGAGTAGGTAACGTTTAGATCAGATTGGGCAACAGTCGAAGAGGTCAATCCACAATTAACCGAATAGAAAAATTCCTCAATGACCCAAAATATGGGACCAATAGAGGGGATAAGTGAGGTGTCCCCCTCCTATTGGATAATGAGTTGGCCGAAAAATTCCTCAAGGACCCAAAATATGGGACCAATAGAGGGGACAAGTGAGGTGTCCCCCTCCTATTGGATAATGAGTTGTTAATCATTAATGATGGCCAACTCATTATCACCTCACTTGTCCCCTCTATTGGTCCCATATTTTGGGTCCCTGTAGCAAAGCTCTAACCGAATACCAATATTTTGTACCTTAGTTCGTAGAAAGTAAGGATATATGCAAGTACACATCATTCAGACCAACCTCATTGTTACTCTACTTTTGATTGTTTTGTAAGCTAGCTGCTCAGCCAAAGGACAAAACTAGATGAATTAAACAAACAAAGGTTGCACGTAAGTCCAAGAACAAAAATTGAGCCCCTTCGGGGGCCACAAATCTGTTAGGGATTCGAAACAATCAAATCAAATCCGCACTCTTCCGGACCTTGTGTTTGACAGTAGGACAGTAAGAAAATCACCGCAAATAAAAGATAAAACTTGCAGGAAAGTAAACAAGAAAGAACACATCAGATTTAACGAGGTTCGACAACGTACCTACGTCCTCAGGAGACACACCACATAATTTCTTGATTAATTGAAGAAGATTACAATGCCCACAAATAGGTTTTTATCTATCTGAGATCTCTCTGAAAGAATCCTCTCAAAACCTTCTTTTTCACATGTTCTACAAACCCTAAAAACATTTAGGTATATATAGGATCACAGATCAAAACAGAATCCTGAACAGATTTGTAAACATGAAAACCCGACTCCGATCGACCAGCTCACGTGCCACGGTCGACCGGCCAGAGCGCCATTGTAGGCTGTCTAAAAATCACAATAGATAGCTAATCCCCATCAAACACCGATGATGGAAGTTATAATTCAACGACTTCCAGATGGCTATAATTTGAGGACTTTCACGTAGAAGGTTACAATCTGACGACCTTCACAACAACTAATGAAAGCTCTAATTCAAAAGCCTTCACAATCAATATCGGGAGTTACAATCTGATGACTCTCATATTTTCAAGGAGCCAAGACGAAGGTTACAAGGTAACGATCTTTGCAACGCTCTAGCAAAAGAGACTACAAATTGACGGTCTCTTCATATTAAAACGCAGATATCTCCCAAACCGTAATTCGTCCAATTCCGACTTACGGTTTGAAAGTTATGACCTGTTCTTCGCAGCAAATAATATTCTGAAGTCCGTCTGCAAGACTGGACTTCGTCTGAACATTGGACTTAGCCTGAAGTTCGCCAAGCCCGCCTAAGGCTCGCCTCTGCATTACAGAATCAAAATGTAGGGTTCATCCCTATCGTTCAAAGTCAAAACGCACGGGTCGGACCTACGTTGCAACATCAAAACACACGGGTCGAACCAGCGTTCTAATCTCAAAACGCAGAGGTCGCGGCTGCGTTCCAAACTCAAAACGCAGAGGCCGTGGCTGCGTTCCAAACCCAAAATGCAGAGGTCGTGGCTGCGTTCCAAACTCAAAACGCAGAGGCCGTGGCTGCATTCCAAACTCAAAACGCAGAGGCCGTGACTGTGTTCCAAACTCAAAACGCAGAGGCCGTGGCTACGTTCCAAACTCAAAACGCAGAGTTCGTGGACTCAAAATGCAAAGTTCATGCAGAATTCATCTCTGCATCCCAACTCTGCGTCTCAGATGCCAAAACACAGAATTCATCTCTGCGTCCCAACTCTGCATCTCAGGTCTAAAGCGCAGAGTTCATCTCTGTATCCCAACTCTGTGTTTTAGATTTACAAGGCAGCGCGACCTGTGCGTTCAGCCATCAAAATAGGCCCAACTCTACGTTTTTAGTCTAAAAACGCAGCGTTCGGGCCCAGAACGCTGTTTTCAGCGTTTGACTCGTTCAAGAACGATTTGAACAGTTCCAGAACCGTTTTCTCTCCATGATTTGAGGGGATCACTACCCTATCATAGAGAGATTCATGGGGGCAGTTACACCCCATTAAACCCTCATTAATGAGAGATTTAAGGGAGCGGTTACACCCCTAAATTCCCTATAAATAGTGGAAAACTCAACTGAGTTCGAATCCTATTGTTGGCTAACTTTTTGGGGATCCTTGATCGGGCAACTTGGAGTTTTCTGCAGCAACAAAGTCCTTGGAGCATTCCATTGGCTTATTAATCGAACTTTCGGTTCAAATCAACTCTTTTTCAAGAGTTCAAACTCGTTCAGAGTTAAACTCGATCTGAGTTATCAACTCGTCCAGAGTTTCCAACTTGCTCTGCAAGTTTTTCTAAACTCGGTCAGAGTTTCAAACTTGCCACGCAAGTCCTCTACAACGTCAAATCGTGAGGAGAAAATCACGTTCCAGTGAATCAAGACGTTCGGATCGTCAACGAGAAGTAAACTCGACGCGAGCATTCGAGGGAGGCATATCATCGCCACCGTGAAGAACTCAGAATTAAACAAAGGGGAGAATCTAGATCATTCTCCTCTCTTTTGTACTCAGGAATCCAATTGTAATTGAGATTGAAAGGAATACAAATCAATTTTTCTTTCATTTCTTTTTACTTCAATATTTCCACAAACAGCCATCTTCCTATAGGATTTTGGTGCACGTTCGCGGTCAACCGGACCAGCTCTCGCGGTTGACCGGACCAACTCTCGCGGTCGACCGGACAGAGTGAGGATTTCTTCTCAGTTTCCTGCAGGCGTCGTAGTCGATCGGATCCACCTCGTCAATCGGCTGACCCGCACGTCAACCCTGTTTTCTTCGTCTTTTTGATTCAGCTTTGGGTTTACATAATTAGACTAACAATCTCCCACTTAGAGACCAAAGCCCCATCAACAAGCTCTCTCGGAACTTCTGACTTCTTCTTAAGCATCTTCTCCTACACAGAAAAGAAAAATCCATTCTTCAATCATCATCAATCTTGCAATCCCGTCGATCCTCCTGGTGTGGCTCCGTATTCATCTCCTACGCGTGAAGGCCAACTGAAGTTGCGCGGCCAACGGAAGTTGCGCACAACTCCAGTTTATCGATGGTCACTGCTTTCGTCAACATATCCGTAGGATTTTGATTCCCCAAAATCTTCTCTAGCTGTAACTTCACGTCCTCAATCAGCAAGCGTAAGAAATGCTATCGTACATCGATGTGCTTTATTCTGGCAAGATAAACTGGATTCTTGACAAGATGTATAGCGCTCTAGCTACCACAATAAAGAACTCCGTTCCCCCACTTCAGATCCAACTCTTCCAGACACCCGGTCAACCAAATCATCTCCTTACTGGCTTCAGTCATTATGACATACTCTGCCTTAGTTGTGAACAATGTTACAATCTTCTGCAGATGTGAGACCCAGCTCACTGCTGTCGATGCTAAAGTATAAACATACCCCGTGGTATTTCACCTCGTATCATGATTACCGGTAAAATCCATATCCACGTATCCCTACAGTACCAAATCCTTCCTCCTGAAACATAGTGGCTTGTCCATAGTCCCTCTCAAGTAACGTAATATCCACTTCACGGCCTATCAATGATGTTTTCCTGGATTGCTTACAAACCTGCCTACAACTCCCACTGTATGAGCAATATCCGACCTCGTGCAAACCATCGCGTACATAAGACTACCAATGGCTGATGAATATGGCACTCTGCTCATATGATTCTTCTCTGCATTTGTCTTAGGTGATTACTCATCAAATAACTTGAACTGACTTCCAAGAACAACCTTAGCATTCTGCATGTTGAACCTCTAAAGTACCTTCTCGATGTATTTAGCTTGACTCAATTTCAACGTCCCTTCAGCTTCATCTCTACTGATTCGCATCCTAAGAATTTGCTTCGCTGTATCCAGATCCTTCATAGCAAATTCATTCGCCAATTGCTTCTTTAATTTGTTTATCTCTTCTAAACACGGTCCTGCAACTAACATGTCATCAACATACAGTAATAACACGATATAGGTAGACTTGAACCTCTTGAAGTAACAACAATGATCTGAATTGCATCTTCAATAATCATTGTTGTGCATGAAGTTATCGAACTTCTTATACCACTGTCTCGGAGCCTATTTCAAGCCGTACAAGCTCTTCTTGAGCTTACACACAATCTCTTCCTTTCCTTCTTTAATGAAGCCAACATATTACTTCATATAGATTTCTTCACCCAAATCACCATGAAGAAAGACATTCTTCACATCTAACTGCTCAAGGTAGAGATCTTGTGCAGCTACTAAGCTCAACACCACTCTGATGGTTGTAAGCTTCACAACGGGAGAAAATATCTCTGTGTCATCTACTTCTTCCCGCTGTTGGAACCTCTTTATGACTAATCTGGCCTTATATCTCTTTCTTTCATCACCCTCGTGTTTGACCCGATAGATCCATTTGTTATACAAGGCTTTCTTCTGTGCAGGTAGTTGGGCTAGCTCCCATGTCTTATTCGAGTAGAGAGAATTCATCTCTTCTCGTATCACATGCTCCCACTGCTGAGATTTACTAACTTGTATAGCTTCCTCATAGCACTCCGGCTCTCCGCTATCTGTTAAAAGTAAGTAATTAAGTGATGAGAGATATCTAGGATTCGGTTTGGCTACCCTGGATGACCTCCTAAGCTCCACACCCTGGGTAGTAGCTTCTGCACCTGGAGTCTCCTACGTTCTTCGGTCAGAACTAGCACTATCTCTCCTATCTGGAAGTTCCTCTAAATCCATGTACTCGGATCCATCTGTATCTTTAGTGCTGCTCTCACTGTTTTGACTATCCTTGGTATTATCCCTATCCTTATACATTACCTCCTCATTGAATATCACATCCATGCTCCTGATGATCTTCCTGTTCTTCTCATCTCAAAGACGATACCGAACTCATTAATACAATATCCAATGAATATATACTTCTTTGATTTCGTTTCTAGCTTGTCCTTGACATGGTCACTGATATGAACATATACCACGCAAACAAATACTCGCAAGTGTGAGAGATTGATCTTCTTGCCACTCCAAACCTCCTCTAGAATCCCGAAATTCAATAGAACTAATGCCCCCATGATTAATCAAGTAAGCTATCGTATGCACCGCATCCGCCCAAAATGTCTTAGGCAGACCTGCATGTAATCGCATGCTCCTGGTACGCTCAGTTAATGTCATGTTCATCCTTTCTACAAAGTCGTTCTGCTGCGGTGTCCCTGGAGTAGTCCTCTTCAAACGAATCCCGTTTAGAGCATAGAACCTCTTGAACCCCTCCAGCTCGTATTCTTCACCGTTGTCTGATCTCAGACACTTTACCTTTAGATCTATCTCATTCTCTACCATGGTCTTCCACTTCTTGAAGATCCCGAACACCTCTGACTTGTGCTTCATGAAGTATATCCACACCTTCCTCAAGTGATCATCGATAAATGTGACATAATATGCCGAACCACTAAAAGAAGACACACTAGCTAGACCCCATACATCTGTATGAACAATCTCTAGCTTATGAGTTTTAGGTGGTCTACCACCATTCTGAAAACTAACTCTCTTCTGCTTCCGGTAGATACAGTCCTCGCAAACACCAACTTCTATAGAATCAATGCCGGTTAGCTTTCCTTATGAATGTAGAATTTTTATCCCCTTCTCGTTCATGTGTCCCAGCCTATTGTGCCATAGATCTGCACTTTCCTTGCTAGCTGTAATTGCGAGGGTATCACTCGCATGTGAGGTGAGGTAGAGAGTTTCTGTTTTGTTGCCTCCGGCAACTACTATCTTGCCGTTGGAGATTTTCCACGAATCCCGAGTGAATGTTAAAACATAGTCTTCCGCTCTAAGCTAGCCAATAGAAATAAGATTTCTCTTTAGCTTTGATACGTGTCTAACATTCTTCAGACTCTATTTAGAGCCCTTCAACTGTATTTTCACATCACCTCTTCCAACAATACTACAAGATTCATTATCCTTCAAGTATACTTTCCCAAAGTCCCCTGCTACATAGTTATGAAGAAGATTCCTATTAGCAGTAGCATGGAACAAGGTTTCTAAATCAATAACTCATGAATTGGAATCGCTATCCATAGCAAGGATCAATGCATCTTGCACGAGTTGAGCCTCCTGCTCATTCGTATCCTTCTTTTGTGCTTTACAGGCTGAAGACATATAACCCTTCTGGTCGTAGTTCTATCAAGGACTAACTTTTGAGTTTGACCCCTTCTTGATTGACTTTGACCGATTCCTGTTCTGGTTACCCTTCTTCTAGCTTCTGCCTCTCTGCTCGAGATTTAGGGCTGATCCTGAACTTTTTGATTCAGATGATTTTCTTTTAACCACCTCGGATAGAATCATGCTAACAACCTTGCTTAGCTTCAACTTTTTCTTCCCCGCCGAATTGCTAATTATGGTCACACAACCTGCCCAACTATCCGGCAATTGTGATAGAATCAATAGGGCCTGTATTTCATCATCAAACATGATGTTCATGGAGATAAGTTGATCAACAATCGTGTTGAATTCACTATGGTGCATCGTGAAGGAATGTTCTTCTTCCATATCAAGGTTGAAGAGTGTTTTGACGAGATGCACATTGTTTGCGGCTAACGGTTGCTCGTACATCTTCGCGAGCGTTTCCATAAGCCTCAAAGTCGTCTTCTCCTTCAATATATTATGTGTGACTGTCTTGGCGAGCAACAACCGGATTTGTCCTAGAGCCTTCCTATCCATTATCTTCCACTCCTCGTCTGATTCCTCTTTCTTCTTTCCTTTTGCTTTGCCCATCAATGGATGACACAAATCCATCTAGTACAGATAGTCCTCCATCTGCGACTTCCAGTAGGCAAAGTCTGAGCCGTCAAACTTCTCGATCTTATATTTGCTTTCCTCTATCATGACTCTCACACAAACCTTCTGAACGAAGCTCTGATACCAGTTGTTGGGGATTCAAAACAATCAAATTGAATATGTGCCCTTCTGGACCTTGTGTTTGAGAGTAGGAAAGTTGGAAAATCACCGCAAATAAACATAAAACTTGCAGGAAAGTAAACAAGAAAGTTCGAACACACCAGATTTAACGAGGTTCGACAACGTGCCTATGTCCTTGGGAGCCACACCACACAATTCCTTAATTAATTGAAGAAGATTACAATGCCCACAAATAGGTTTTTATCTCTCTGAGATCTCTCTGAAAGAAAAACCCTCTTTTTCACGTGTTCTATAAACTCTAAAAACGTTTAGGTATATATAGGATCCCATATCAAAACAGAGTCCTGAACATATTTAGAAATAGGAAAACCTAACTCCGGTCGACCGGATCACGTCCCGCGGTCGACCGGCTAGAGCGCCAACTTCCTACAGGATTTTGGTGCACGTTTGCTGTCGACCGGACCAGCTCACGCGGTCGACCGGACAGAGTGAGGATTTCTTCTCAGTTTCCTGCATGCGTCGCGGTCGACCGGATCCACCTCGTCAGTCGACCGACCCGTGTCAATCTTGTTTTCTTCGTCTTTTCGATTCAGCTTTGAGTCTACACACTTAGACTAACAAAATCAATTGCTGAAATCTTTTGATTTCGATAAACACAAGGGTTGAGATTAGAAGCATCACCAAAGTACTTTGTGAATGCATGCAGATAGGTTGTCAAGATCGAGCATTATAAAGCATGGAACATCCAACTGCTGGAGTTTGTTAATTATAAGAAATCTTAGAATCTTACTGGTACTGAAACACTAGTATAATGCCTCTTCATGTCCTCACTGGTTTAGTTTACATTGAAAACAAAGTGAAATGCCACATAAAAATAATGCTTCTTAATTTTGATGTATGATTGAGTGTGTGGTACTATATCACGTCAGGCATCAGTTGACTAGAAATATTAATTGCTCTCTACCAGCTGCTTGTTGGAGGTTCATAATGCAGCGAGTTTAGATAAGCATTAGGGTGACAGACCGTTTCTCAATACAATTAACACAAAGTATAATTAGCACAAGAAGACCGCTAGTAGAGATATGAGCATACACCTTGCATCCCTGCAAACAAGAATAATTTTGAAATAATCCATGAGCTTAGAAGATCAACCAGAATTTTTTCTATTAAAAAAAAAGAATAGATGAGTTGAATGATGTGAAAACCGTATATCATCTTTAGATTCAACAACCTTAAATACATGCATTGACAATCATAAAAAACTTGTGGACATGTGTGCTAAGTCAGACGCTACTACTTCCAAACCAACCGTTCACTATGCACACATGTATAGCAAAGTTTACAAATATACTATTTATGATTGTAACGGCCATATTGCAAAATTTTGCTATGATGCACAAAAACTCACTAATACCGATATTATTGCTCCTTGTGCATCTTATCAAGTTTCTTCACCACATACACACTCACATGCACCCATTGCTCATCCCAAGCATGTTGGTGTGTTTAAATGTGAATTTTGTGGTAGATTTAGTCATTTGACAAAGTTTTGTTTTGATTTGAGAAAATTTTTAAATTTGCAAAATGCTTCAAAAAGACCACCTTTATTTGTAAATTAATGTTTCTCGTGCACAATTAAATGGTCAACAAAAACGAGTGCATCCATTCTATTGCACTTATTGTAATAGGATGTGTCATTTGCGTAATTTTTGTTATGACCAGATCCATGCACTAAATGCACCCAAATGGGCATAACCCAAGGGTATTAGATTATATTGATAGGGATCATGTCCCTAAACTCTCCGGCACCAAGAGTGTTTGGGTGTCAAAACTTGTTGTTTGGGTTAAAAGTTGATGTTTTTATTGCCTTGAATCTATTACAACTCTGGTCGTTATAATAAACTCAAATAAACGAGAAAAGTAGATCTTTTTATAAGATCGACTTATACAATAAAAATATAAAATAGTACAACTCTTGTCAAACAGTGCAACAGACGTTTATCATCCACTGCTTGCGTGGGAACTTCGCCTGTGCCGGGGACACTAATATCCATGGACTGTCGCGGATCAGATCCGGTTGATAGATTAAGTTAATCAAAGCTCTTACTTAATCCTGACCAAGCGAGATTACGACTCTTCTCGAGATTAAGATTAAGCTTAAATCCGGAGGAATAGGGGATGAGTCTCAGATCTCTCTAACTCCACTCTTTATGCACAGGAACTCGCTAAGATCTGTTAACCATCGTTGTAAATTCGTGGCTCCACTCTTCAATTCGGTAGCATTTCGCCCTCTTAATCTCCGCCCCGTGAAATGAGCCCCTAGGCCTGTATTTATAGGCTTCGGTTGGGGTATTTGGATAAAAATGAGTAATTTGGCCTTATCTTTAGTCAATAACGACTTAACCACGTTTGTAGATGATATCAAGTTAGTTGGGAACACCTAAAATAGATAAATCCTAAGAAAACCGCTTAAAACCGTCGAAAACGCGTTTGGGGATCAAAACAGCACGTCGGGCCCTGCTGACCCGCGGGGGGCGCGGGTCGGCGCGATCTAACCCACGCGGGCGCAGGTCAGATCTGGCTGACCCGCGCGGGCGCAAGTCAGCACGGGCTGACCCGCGCGAGCGCGGGTCGTCTCGTGCTGTACCGCCGTCGCACGGGTCGGTTCGGTACTTGGGCATTCGTTCCGTCTTTTTCGCTTTGTGTATTCGGTCGTCTTGTTGACTTGTACGCTTCGCTAACTTACTTCATGCACTCGTTAGCTTCTTTATGGTACTTGGAGCTGACCAACAAGGACGGTAGGCACTTGGAACTGACTGTCGCGCGCGGACTGACTAACGTGCGCGTTCGGTTACTTTGAGTTGACCAACGCGCGCGTGCTGACTGACATGCACGTGCTAACTAACGTGCGCAAGCTGACTGACGTTTGCAGCGGCCAACTGGATAATACTTCTTGACTCGGATGGTGATATTCATCGTATTCTCGTCGTATCGAGCTGTGTGTGGACATCTATAGGCATTTTCAGACGCCTACAGATACCCCCTCCAAAGTATTTCAGACTCATTCTTTTATAGAAGAGTCTGGAATGCTTTGGATAAGATAGGCCCTTTTCTCAATCTCGTAGAGGGACCTGTGAACTGCTTCAATTCTTAACTTCTTCAGCCTTCAGTCTATTCAGTGTTTTGTCGAATAGATGAAGTTCTTCTGGTGCTGCTTTTATCATCTGACCATTGTCGCAATCTTGAACTGAAGTTGATGTGTAAATTTAGCTCACGTCATTGAGCTAACTTTGAACTGATCATCTTCATCAAAAATTCATATCTGAATGTGATTGAACTCCTTGCAATCATCTCTTGCCTTATTTTAGCGAAATTGCTGATGCATTGGCCGACATCGACCTTTGCGTTGACCGTCGTTAACCTTTGCTGTAACGCGTTGACCGGCGCTAACACAGTTTATACTCGTATGTTTGCTAAAATTTATACAGTTTAAGCTCTTAAGGTATTGGAGCGTAGTGGTCCAAAATATTTGGGCTGCAGGACCAACTGTTAAAGCTAATTCATCTGCATGTATGGTTCTTATTCTAATGTTGTTGGACGCTCAAGTCACGAGACCAACTAATGGGGCTGGTACGTCAATGACTCTAACATTTATAGAATTTTTGGCAAATTCTCAGTCATCAACGGGTTTGATTAGCATTTACCGACTATCGTTTGAGTCGGGCTAGCATGTGGATTGTTTAAGTCCGTTCCGCATGTAACTTTGTGCTAAGAGAGTTAACTCCCTTAGTGCTACGATATTGAATACGTAGACTTTGTCTTTCTCACGGGAATAGACTACCCGACGACATGTGTTAGACGTAGACTTAGGATTTTTGGCAAACCCTTAGCTTTCAACGGATTTGACGTGCCACTATTGACTACCGTTCGAGTCAGGCTAGCATGTAGATTGTTTAAGTCCGTTTCGTATGTAACGTTGTGTTAAGAGAGTTAACTCCCTTAGTACTACGATATTGAATATGTAGACTTCGTCTTTCTTACGGGAATAGACTACCCGGTAACGCGTGTTAGATGCTGACTCATCCTTACTTAGGATTCAGGATAAAAGTCCCTAGACTCGAATTCTGGTGTCTTCTTCAATCAGTGAAAGACTAAACCGGCAACGCGTGTTAGGTATTGACTTATCCCTACTTTAGGATTCAGGATAAAATTCTCCGTGCATGTAAGGCATGGATTTTGGTGTTATGAATAATAACTGCCACAATGTTGAATATGTGAGCTTTTGTCCTTTTTAAAGCAAAAGACTAACTGACAACACGTGTTAGGCGCTGACTTATCCCTACTTAGGATTCAGGATAAAATTTTCCGTGCGTGTGAGGCACGGATTTTAGAGTTATAATGTTGAAATATTGTGTCTTCTCTTGGGGTAAAGATGAACCCGATACGGGAGAGGATGAATTTTATATTCTATCTCCTAAAGCTGAAGAGGAAGAATTTTATATTTTATCTCCAGTTGTCAAAAGAAACTCAAAGTGGGATCTCCACTTCTAGAATTCGGGAAGGTGAAACTAAGAGTGAGATCTCCACTCCGAGAATCGAAAAGATTCGGATAATCCTAACTATCGGAAGGTTTGATTACCGAACTAAAGGTGAGTTTCTCATTTATCGAGAGTGAATTGCGGTTTTAGCTCTAACTATAGGAAGGTTTAACCAAATGGGAGATTTAAGATGACCCTAACTGTAGGAAGATTTGATCGCTCGATTTGAAAGTAGGCCTCTCGTTCTTGGAAGGAATCGAGAGGAGATTTTGGTTATAGTCCTAACTGTAGGAATGTTTGACCAAGTGGGAGGTTTGAGATGACCCTAACTGTAGGAAGGTTTGATCGCTCGATCTAAAAGTGAACCTCTCGTTCATGGAAGGAATCGAGAGGAGATTTTGGTTGTGGTCCTAACTATAGGAAGGTTTGACCAAATGAACAGTGAGCGTAGGAGTACAAATTACAGTGGGAGTGTTGATTCGTACAAATCACTCAAAGAGGGATCCTGGTGTTAAGTGATAAATACTTAACACGAAAGGGTTTGACAATCGTCAACGATCAGGATATTAAAATTCTGAGTACTATGTCCGGACTCTAACAATGGGAGTGTTGAGTGCACAGACGTAGTGGGAGTTTGAATGAGAGTTTCTTATTCATCACCTTCTTGTAGTGACCGGGTTATCCTTAAGAATACACTATATAGAATTCTTTCGGAAACTTCCCATTACATGAATCATCCACCCCCAGCTTCCTTCACAAAACTGGGTCTAACAGTATACTCAGTTGCATGACTGGGTTATCCTTAAGAATATTATGTATAAAAATTCTCTAGGAACTTCCCGTCAAAGATAAGAAACAGTTTAGACTCATATACCTGTTGGAGTAATGAGAAGCAGTTTATACTCGTATACTCTTTCGAGTGTCGGAAGGAGCAGTTTATACTCTTATACTTATCGGAGTCTTCATTCGGCTTAATTTAGCATTATAACGCCGGCTTCAACCAAGGTTTGAATGCTATTCTTGAGAGCGAAGCAAGGCTTGGTAGGATGAAGGACCCTCTTGTGGTACGTACAGTACTTCGGATCCATAGTACTGTCAGCTTCCTCCTGATCTGCGATAGGTGGTAGCTTGATCTTGTTATTTTTGAGGAGGGACTCGAAGATGGCTGGAACGTCTTCGTCCTTGAAGGAGTACTCTTTTTGGAGTCCCGGATCCGAAATCTTTTGCTGTCTTCGGGGTTGTTGCTACGATGTGTGATTAACGTCAACAACTGCTGCTGGTGCCTTCCCCTTACCACAGAAAACGAAGCTTGAGTTCGGAGTGTTAGCCATCGGTTGGCTTCTCTTGGCTTGCTTCCTTCTGAGGAAGCGTTCGGCCTGCTCTCCATGCATCTTCAGTTCTTTTCAGGTATTGGAGGGTGCTACTCCCATAACTTCCAACACGTCCAAAGAGAGCTTGTTATGACAGGTTTGGAGTATGAAGTCCTCTGTGATCGGATCTCGGCAGTTTATCCCCTTATTCAGAAAGCGCTTGACGAAGTCATCGACCGTCTCGTCATCTTCTTGTTTCTCATTGAAGAGTATCCTGATTGACACCTCGGGGTCATCATCAAAGAAGTGAGCAAGGAACAGGCTCTCCAGGTCTTCCTAGCTGTTAATGCTTCCAAGCTTGAGACGGCGATACCAATCGAAGGCAGGCCTGCGAAGGGTGCCAATATCTATCTTCACGTTCTGATTTCCTGGTATTTGGGAAGCGGGGCATGACACTTCTCCACATCTATCTTCTTAGAGTCACTAGTGGAAAACCAGGCATCGTTGACGGGCTTTCCTGTCAGGAATGCTTAAAATCCCGTCGGCGATAAGTATCCTTGACGGCATCCCGTCAAGGATATACCGTCAGCAATAGTCCCGTCAGGGAAGAACTATCGCTGACGGGGAGCCATCAGTAATGTGTATTACTTGTAGGATCTGAAATAGATACACTAGAACAATAGAAAGAGGGTGAATAGTATTCTTTTAAAAGTTATGCAAAGTATATTATAAATTGCAAAGAAAGAATGGCAATCTCAGAAAATGAACATCACAAACACAAGCATGTATACTGGTTCCACCTCCCCGGTGTACATCCAGTCCCCAAGAAAATCCCGCTTGAGATTTCCACTATGATTTTGAAACCTTACAAAATCAAAAGCAAACCTGACCAATTTGCAAGACCATGCAAATTGCAACACCAATTGACAAGACCATGCCAATTGCCACCTAATCTCTAAACCAAGAGATCAACCCTCTCAAACCCGAGATAAATCCTTTTTGAAGCAAGAACACAATTGATCCTATAAGCCTTGAATGTGTAGTGAAGTGCTGCAGTGGCTTAGAATTCTTTTAACTCTCTGAATATTGCCTATACAATCTCTAAGAATGATTGAAACCAAGGCAATATCAGAAACTCTCTTTTTCTAAACACTTAGCATGAAAATCTGGAAAATTAGAGAGTGAATATGCACAAAAATGTTTGATCTTGTAAGTGCAAAACTTAGTGCTTGTTTTCTGATGTTTAAACATTTTTATAGCCTCTGAAATGACATAATTTTAAACCCAATTAACGTCCACAAAACGGCTATAAACAATCGCTTATTTAAAACCTGAAATCTAAAAAAACTGCATCTGTAGTCGACTACAAGTCATAGTAGTCGACTACACTGAGTCTAAACAGACTCTGTGAAGTCAGAAAATTGCTTAGTAGTCGACTACAAGGCATAGTAGTCGACTACACTGTAAACTCAGATTCTGGAATTTTTCTGTTTAGTATTTTGACTGTAACTTTCTCATTCGATATCGGAATGAGGTGATTTAAGATTCGTTGGAAAGCTCTTGAAGAGACCTACAACTTTGATCTTTTGAGTTTTTCCATATTCTAATTTTTAAGGGGTATAAATAAAATATTTTAAGACTCACTCAATATCTATAAACTCTAATGACTAGCATAGGGGATTTCTATTGTTAACCAATACACTAAGCATGTGTTAGTGTGTTCTAACACTATGTGTGTGCATGTGTGTGAGTGATTAAGACTTGTACAAATTTCTAAGCAAAGAAAATATAAAATTACATTTTGATAATAAAGTATATCTTCTTCTTTGCTTCATTTTGCCTTGAACTCATCTATGTCTTGAGTATCTCTTTGAATATAATTGTTGATATAGCTCTGATACTGCAAAACAAATATTAGCACATAATACACACAACATATAATATTTGTTATCATCAAAATAAACTAATCTTGGGGTCAAGATTCCTAACATTCTTCCCCTTTTTGATGATGACAAATATATGTTATTAAGATATAAAAATTTTAATCCCCCTGCATAAAATCATTAAATAAAATCTTTTACTCCCCCTGCATCAAAGCATTAGTAAAAAAAATTTAAAATTTTCTATATAACTCCCCCTTTGTCATTAACAAAAAGAAATAAACATAATTCTAGTTAAATTTTTCTTTTCCCAGGTACCTTAATAAAAATATTAAGCACTTTGGTACCCTTTTATATTATATCATTAGGATTAGCCCTTAGGAATCCAAATCCACTTGGAATTTGGTTTCCATTTATTAACATAAGTGTAATTCTTTGAATTACAAACTTCATACATATAAGATAAAATATAATCATTCCTATCATGAATATTCAAATTCTTAGGAATCCATATATACTTATTTTGTTTAGCATGAATATTATTATTATTATTCTTCAAAACATAATCATTATTATTATTTTTCAAAACATAATCATTCTTTATAAAATACTTAGGAACAAATCCAATGCCAAAATGATTGTTTGAAGATTTTTGAAATGAGAGCAAATTATTCAAATTTTCTTTACTTTTATTGAATTTACTAACATTCAAACATATATCATCATATTTTAATTTAATAGAAGAAATATATTTATCTAAAACATTAATGCGAATTTTTAAATCATTGCATTCTGATTTTAGATAAACATTCTCATTAGTCAAAATATGATTTTCTTTAAGCAATGATTTATTTTCCTCTTTCAATTCAATTACTTGAGAATTAGAAATAGTAGAAGAATTAAAATTAGAAATTTCTTCAAGTAATCTTTTATTTTCATATTTAAGAAAATTATGTGAAGCCTTTAATCTCAAAAATATTTCATATAATTCATTGAAAGCATCTAATAATTCTTCATTATTGCATACCTCATCTTCTTGTGCCATGAAGCATATGTGAGCGGATTCCTCTTTTTGTTCTTTCATTTTGAATAACTCAAATCTGTGCACAAGAACAGATATTTTAGATTCTTTAACTTTATTTGTACCTTCGTGTGTTACCTCTAATGTATGCTAAATTTGATGGATTGAATTGCAAGTAGACGCGCGATTGAACTCGTTCTTGTCCAAAGCACAAAATAGTGCATTCATTGCTTTTGAGTCCAAATTCACTTTAGTCCTTTGAACAACTGTCCATTCGGTATATGGAGTGGTTGGCTTTGTGAATTCGGTCTCTACAACGTTCCAAAGGTCGTAGCCAAGAGATTGGAGGTAGATCTTCATCCGACACTTCCAATAGTTGTAGTTCGTGCCATCGAATAGAGGTGGTCGCTGTGTGGAATATCCCTCTTTGAATTGTGATGTATTTGTTGATGCCATCTTTCACCTTGCTCTGATACCAAATGTAGGATCTGAAATAGATACACTAGAACACTAGAAAAAGGGTGAATAGTATTCTTTTAAAAGTTATGCAAAGTATATTATAAATTGCAAAGAAAGAATGGCAATCTCAGAAAATGAACATCACAAACACAAGCATGTATACTGGTTCCACCTCCCCGGTGTACATCCAGTCCTCAAGAAAATCCCGCTTGAGATTTCCACTATGATTTTGAAACCTTACAAAATCAAAAGCAAACCTGACCAATTTGCAAGACCATGCAAATTGCAACACCAATTGACAAGACCATGCCAATTGCCACCCAATCTCTAAACCAAGAGATCAACCCTCTCAAACCCGAGAGAATCCTTTTTGAAGCAAGAACACAATTGATCCTATAAGTCTTGAATGTGTAGTGAAGTGCTGCAGTGGCTTAGGATTCTTTTAACTCTCTGAATATTGCCTATACAATCTCTAAGAATGATTGAAACCAAGGCAATATCAGAAACTCTCTTTTTCTAAACACTTAGCATGAAAATCTGGAAAATTAGAGAGTGAATATGCACAAAAATGTTTGATCTTGTAAGTGCAAAACTTAGTACTTGTTTTCTGATGTTTAAACCTTTTTATAGCCTCTGAAATGACATAATTTTAAACCCAATTAACATCCACAAAACGGCTATAAACAATCGCTTATTTAAAACCTGAAATCTAAAAAAAACTGCATCTGTAGTCGACTACAAGTCATAGTAGTCGACTACACTGAGTCTAAACAGACTCTGTGAAGTTAGAAAATTGCTTAGTAGTCGACTACAAGGCATAGTAGTCGACTACACTGTAAACTCAGATTCTGGAATTTTTCTGTTTAGTATTTTGACTCTGTGAACTCAGATTTGTTGGAAAGCTCTTGAAGGGACCTACAACTTTGATCTTTTGAGTTTTTCCAGATTCTAATTTTTAAGGGGTATAAATGAAATATTTTAAGACTCACTCAATATCTATAAACTCTAATGACTAGCATAGGGGATTTCTATTGTTAACCAACACACTAAGCATGTGTTAGTGTGTTCTAACACTATGTGTGTGCATGTGTGTGAGTGATTAAGACTTGTACAAATTTCTAAGCAAAGAAAATATAAAATTACATTTTGATAATAAAGTATATCTTCTTATTTGCTTCATTTTGCCTTGAACTCATCTATGTCTTGAGTATCTCTTTGAATATAATTGTTGATATAGCTCTGATACTGTAAAACAAATATTAGCACATAATACACACAACATATAATATTTGTTATCATCAAAATAAACTAATCTTGGGGTCAAGATTCCTAACATTACTGACGGCAACAATGTTGACGGCAAACGCCGTCAGTGATAATGAGACATCGCTGACGGGCTACCCGTTAGCGATGTTTACTACATCGCTGACGAGTAGCCCGTCAGTGATGATTGTTGCTGATGACAGTTCGTCAGCACTGAACAAGCTATCACTGACGGGAATCCCGTCAGTGATAATTATCGCTGACGGCATTCCCGTCAGCGACGTATATAACATCGCTGACGGGAATCCCGTCAGTGATAGTTATTGCTGACGGGAATCCCGTCAGCGATGTTATATACATCGCTGACGGGAGTATCGTCAGCGATAATTATCGCTGACGGGATTCCCGTCAACGATAGTCATTAGCAGCTAAAAAAATTTAGCTGATTATATCCAGTTTCCTGTACATATCAATTCCATGTACATACAAATCTGCAAACAACGACATTTCTTGCACATTCCAAAACATCTCGAAATATATACAATCCAAATTTCACAAACATCTCTTATTCAATCAATTTTCACAAATATTTGAAATATGTACATTCAATTTTCACAATAATTTCTAAATCCACAAAAATTTCCTAGGGCAAACCATACACGCATATCATAAGTTCTAAATCCACAAAAAATCCTATAACAAACCGTACACACATATCATAAGTTCTAAATCCACAAAATTTTTCACAACAAACCATACACGCATATCATAATCTCCAATATAAAGATGTCTAATATACAAACACGAGTTTAGGATATAACTCACTAAGATAGGTCATCCGCCCTATCCATATCATCGTCCGCGTCGCCACTGGCGGCTCCATCCCTACGACTCGTGCTCCCAATAGCATCATCTCCACTCTAACAACAAAATAATTTAAATTTAGAATCACAAAATATTATGTGTAATCATGTTTCACATATATAATAAGTATACATGCCGGCTACTCTTTCCACTACCAGTAAATGCCTTTTGAGTAACCAAAGAATTCATAATCTAGCTTTGCACCCGAGTAGGAACCCGCCTTTTACAAGATTTCATTATTTGCCTAGAAACCATCGTAAAAATAGCAGTAGGTTGGATCACTCGCATAAGCTCCTCTTGAATATCCTCCCACATCTCCTCGGGAATTTGACCATCTAACATATTCATCACAGAGGAAATAAGCTGCATCGCCTACTGAGTGCAATCCTCCTGCGGCATGTAAGAGGGCCCCGAGGGCATAGTCGATGGTGTTGAAATCGGCGGAGACTGGAATTGTGTAGACACCCTCTGAGCTCCAACTCCCATCCACCTGGTCCTCCCCTTTTTGGGAAATCCACAAACTAAATGGCTCACATTATAATTCTTCTCTCTAGTCAGGGGCTCCTGGCTCTGTGCAACAACCTCAGAATATGTATTTTCCAGAGCTTCCTAAAAGACAAAAAAATAAATTTAAGAATTGACCTTTCAAAAATAAAAGATATATTTACCTGAACAAGTAAAATAAAAGATGAAGTATGCATGCATCTTCCTTAACACATTCACACATATAATAATGTTTATTGAGGAATTTAGTATTGAAAATACCAATTTTTCTATAAAGATCATTTCTATGATGTTTGGGAATGGCTAGTTTTTAGCCTTTCTATATATTCATCAGAAACAAATAATCTTTCCCCTTAGAGGTCTCACTGTTTATTGAATTGAATTTTCTAACAATAGTGGATGTAATTTGAAGGTGTACTTACTGCATTTTTCTAATTAGGGGTTAGTTATGAAAAGAATATGAAGGGGTATGGTTATATATGTATTAGGTATGCATGTAACTGTTTTATGTATGCATGTATGTATTTTAACATAACTTAGAGGGTTCTTCGGGTCAAAAAAGTTCTAACATCCTACACACTTTTGTAATAGTATAAGATATGTAAATGATGCTATCTATGAAATAGTCATAAAAATGAAAGAGAATTTTAGACTACAAGAATCTGAATTCATTCTCTTCTTGAATTCTAGCTATGGTAAGTGTCTCTACTCCCATAATGCTTGCAAACTAAAAAATCAACAAAACTTGAGACCTTATGTTCGGTGTTCCTAATTCAAAACCTATATATCACACTAAAATTCATGCACAAATTAAATCTGACATCAACATCAGTGAAAAAAAAGAGTATAAACAAATTGAGGAATTTATAGAAGAAAAAAAAGATTACCATTAAGAACTTCTATTGAAGAACTGCGCAAAGGCTCCAAGTGAATAAAAAGTCTCCAACTCAAAAATAACACTGAAAGATAGCACAAGATTTCATACACTATAGCAAGAGAGACAGAGGACTATAATGATTACTCCTTAAACTTATTGCCTTAGATTAATAGACCATGTGCTTACATTAAAAACAACGTGCATATGCACTTAAAATGTCTGGCTACCTGAAGATGTACCTAAATATTGTCAAGTCAGATTTATGGTCATTCTCTTTTACAAATATAACACTTCTAACAAAACTCATAATTACAGCATAACACTTACCATTTGACATTCACACATATAATTCATGTATGATAATTAAGATGACCAAAAATACGAGTGCAAACAATAAATTCCCAACAAAAAAACAGACGATAATTAGTTAACCTGCATTTTCTTGGCCAATTCTAGCTTTTGTTTCCTATTCTCATCGTCATCGTACCCCTTCTTAAATTGAACCATCATCCTCCTATGCAGTTCTGGTAGCGGGATAAAGGGAGCGTTCTGAGATTTAAAAATATATTTATTAGTTTTATTTATCAAATATTCTAGGAAGCAGAGAGAATATATATAGAAGATTAAAAGACTTTATTTACCGTTGTCCTACAAAATTGATCCTCAATCTAGGCAAATGAAGTAGTCCCCTTATGATGATCATAATCTTTCTTCCATCGATTTAGTTTATTTCTCTGACATTTTTTCTTCAACATGAACAAAGAGAATTTTAGTACAAGCTATAATATACAATGAAATATATCACTAGTTTCAGATAAATAACTTGATAATAATTAACTACTATACATATTTACCTGGTGCTCCTCTTGGCCCCACAATACTATAAGTGCAGCTAAGTGCTCAGGCTCAACCCTCTTATCTCGCTTGTATATCCTCTCCCAGTTGTGAGTGAAACAATCAAAGCATTTCTTCTTTAACTCATGTCTCCACTCCCGAAGAGAATGCTTGAACTTTCCCGTGTATCCAAATAAAAATTCCCACCCTACGGGATTGTCTTTGATGTTGAAATATCTCTAAAAATTAAAATATAGTTAAGCATGGACAATAATTGACAGAATTGAAAAATAATTGTGCTAAATAGAAGAATTTACCTAACAATCTCGATATATACTCTCCAGGACATGAAATGGCTACTCCTTAGCCTTGTAATAAGGATTCACATTATCACTCCTCCGTATCAAGCATCCAAGGTATGAGCTAAAGTTAATAGCCCATTGTCCGGTTGGAATCCCATTATATCCCCATCTAACAATTGCTCGAAAACCATCCGAGGGTAACTTTTCTTTAAAGTCACTTCCTTGGCGTCCTTTTTTCTGGTAAAGTTTTTCTCCTACAACAAAGAAAAAAATAATAGATATATCAACACTTTTATTTAATCAATCTTAAGCTCTTAGAATTTACCAAAAAAGGAAGAAAAATATTAAGAAAAAGAGAAACCTGAGAATATTATGTTTATTAGATATGGATACAATTATGTAGACAGTCAACATATATATAGAAAAAAATGCAGGTGAAAGGCTCCTAGGGAAAATTTTCTATCTTATTTGTTCATTCGTTTTGAGTAGGGTAGTTGCTTTCTGTGACTATAATTCAAACTTTTGATTAGTCGATGAAAGGTCTTTGTTCTAAGATTAATCATCCAAGTAATACACAGAATCAAGGCACCCATCACTAAATAATAGACCCAGAATGAAAATTTTTGATCAAACTCACCAAATCTTTGTCTGATTTCATTTTTTGCATCAGATAAAATCTCATTAATCTGTGGGCCCCATTCATCTAATTGTTTTTTCGCAAGCATGTATTTTTCTGTATGCTTGAGTCTGTACCCCTCTGCTAATGCTGGTAAAAGCCCGTGCTCAATCCCGGGAATATATGCTCGAAGTAGCACTGGAGGATCTGCATATAATGGTACAGTAGTCGGCTCTTCCTCACCCTCACCTAAAAAAATAAAAGAAACAAATTATCATTGTGCATATATCATGAATAATAATACTTAAGTTAAACTAAGATATACCTGACATCTCTCCTGAACTCAGTGGCTCTTCCTCAGTGGATTGGTCTTGACTGGGGTTAGCTTCGAATAACCTCCTGTTAATGTTTTTAGACATCTGCAAGTTGAATAAACATACAAATTAATATATTATAGATGCAATTTGGTTTGGCGAAAATAAAAACAATATGTATTGTTGCGTTACTAAATTTTTTATTTCATATCAAGTTTGTAGGCATCTGCAAGCTGAATATACAAAATAAGATATTACATATTTATATCGTCTAAAAGGTAATTGAGATACATTGTAGTGATATTAAAGTTTTCATTTTACAATTTGCAAACTAAAAAAAGTTACATGAAGACCCGATTACAAATAATTGTTGTTTAGCTCCTATTAATGTCTGTGACAATATTTGGAATGTCTATCCGAGTTGTTGGAGCATTCGTATCAAACACTACGTTTTGAGGGTACGAGAATTCATTGATCCCTACATTTGGCTCATTGAAGTTGTTTATATAGCTCTCGTCATCATCTTCATTGATAGAAGGTTGAATATAAGCCCTAGAATCCTTGTTCAGGACAACCCACTCGTCTTTAACCGTAGGGTCTTTCACATAGAAACATTGTCCCACCTGAGATGCAAACATGAATTTTTCATCACTATCAATTTCTTTATTGAGATTGACAATTGTAAATCCAAAGTGATCCTTTTGAGTCTTTGCAAAACACCAACGAATCGTGAACATCATGTATTTATGTTCATTTGGACCACCATAGCCATAGAATATCTCCACCACATCTTCCAACCTTCCATAATATGTTATATTATTTTCAATAGGATTCTGATCTCTTCTGTTTGAGAAACATTCCCGTAAGAAGGTAGTCATAACACCACTATTCTGGGTGACCTTCGTATCATCAACCTCCATTGTGTGAAATTTATAACCGTTAACACGATACCCACCATATTGACATACAACATAGTAAGGCCGCTTCGCGTGAACCTTTACTTCTTCTGATATTTGATTATTAAGGACAAGTTGTTCCTGGATATAAATATAAAAAATAAGAAAACTATTAAATCAATAGTTTCTAAGTTTTTTTATCAAAAAACATACAAATATTGCTAAATTTAATAATACTTACTTCATTCTTCAACCAAGCAGGGAATTCCTTCATATGCCTTTCTATGTTTTTTATCAAAAAACATACAAATATTGCTAAATTTAATAATACTTACTTCATTCTTCAACCAAGCAGGGAATTCCTTCATATGCCTTTCTTTAATGTCATGTACAGCTGTACTACCGGTAACTTCATTCTTAAGTTTTTCCTGATGTTGCCTAATAATGCAATAAATTTATTTATTATTGTCAAAATAAATATTAAAGATTAAATGGTATTCAAAACTCTTTTTAGATATTTTACCTCCGGTACTCCGAGAAGATTTCAAGATTATTTACTACGTATGCATGCGCTTGATCTAGCAATATGTTAGAATAATTTTTGTTCAACCCGCGAGGATAGAGAACTGTGTTATCCTTATTATCAACAAGTGCTTGAAATTCAGTTTGTTCCCCTCTCATATAACGAGAGGCAAATAAGAGACACTCGGTTCTCACGTAACTTTCAGCTATTGAACCATCTGGTCGAGCTCTATTACGCAACTGGCACTTCATTGAACCCAAATATCTAAAAATAATAATTAATCAGATATATATGTAAAAATATTGACATTTAATATATATAAATATTGATAGGTAACGATTAAAAGTCTTTAAATACTAACCTCTCTATTGGATATATCCAACGATAATGGACTGGTCCTGCTATTGCAGCCTCCTCCGCGAGATGTTGTGTAAGATGAACCATTATTGTGAAAAAAGATGGAGGAAAGAGCATCTCCATTTCACACATTGTTTTTGAAATAATTTCTCCAAGTTTCTCAAAGTCACGGTCATCTATAACTTTAGAACAAAGCTTTCTGAAAAATCCACAAAAATCAATAATAACCTTCACTGTTTTTTTATCCTGCATAGTGCTGCGTAGTGCCATAGGTAGCAGTTGATGAAGAAGCACACGATAATCATGAGTTTTAAGTCCTAATATTTTCCTTTCTTGCACCTGGACATTGTTCGATATGTTTGCGGAGTAACCATCTGGTAACTTTATTGATTTGAAGACTTGACAAAATATTTTCATCTCAACTTTCGACATTGTATACGAGACGCAGACAATTCTAATCTTTCATTTCTGATAATTTTTGGCTGCAGTTCCTCTCTAATGTTGATCTTGACGAGCTCGTAGATCATCCTTTGATTTATTAGCATCTTGCAACAGTGTGGACAAAAGATTATCACAAATATTTTTTTTCAATGTGCATAACATCCAAGTTGTGACGTATTTTTAACTCTTTCCAATAGGGGAGTTGAAAAAAATGCTGAATTTTGTCCATCCTAAGGGCAATTTTACGACTTTAGCCCCATCACTCACCGCTTGTGCTTGTCTTTTTCGTTTCGGTATCCTTTTGTTAATACGCAAGTTCCTTACTCCAAGTAAATCTTCTTTCGAATAGCGCTTCTTTCCAAACCTGACAGCAGGGAACCTCTCAAGCAATTGTACAAACTGATCTCCACCTAATGGACACGGAGCATCTCTCTTCTCAACAGTACCATCAAAAAACTTGCTCCATTTTTTTGTTCTGTACCTGTGTTTTATGTTCAACCACCTTCTATTAAACCAATAACAAAACTTTCGACTGTGCTGCAGATAAAAACCTTTGAATTCTGAACCACACACTGGACATGCATATGTTCCCTTTGTAGACCAACCTGAAAGATTCGCATAGGCTGGAAAATCATTAATTGTCCATAGTAAAATAGCACGTAGTCTGAAAGACTGCTTTGCATGAGTATCATATGTCATAACCCCTCCAATCCAGAGTTGTTTTAACTCATCAATTAGCGGTTCTAAAAACACATCTATGTCATTGCCCGGTGCATGCTTGCCCGGTATCAATAATGAAAGTATCATATACGGTTGTTTCATGCAAAGCCAAGGCGGTAAGTTGTAAGGTGTTAATACAACGGGCCATGTAGACCAACCAGAACTCATTATCCCAAATGGATTGAATCCATCGCTAGACAAACCTAGTCTAACATTCCTGCACTCATTCGCAAACGAAGGAAAAGTTCTATCCACATGCTTCCATGCCTCTGCATCGGCCGGATGTCTGATTTTACCATCATCAATACGTTCTTCCATGTGCTACCTCATTTGCTTAGCAGTGCCTTTATTCATATACAACCGTTTTAGCCTTGGTATTAAGGGAAAATGACGCAGGACCTTTGCTGGAATCTTCTTTTGCTTAAACATAGACATTGCTATCCCATGTGTTGAATAACTTTTGCGTTGTACCCACCATGATACTCCACAAATTGGACACTCCTGAAGATCTTTGTTATCTTTATAGTAGAGGATACAATCATTAGGGCATGTGTCGATTTTATTGTAATCAAGTCCTATAACGGAAACAATCTTCTTTGCGTTATCATAATTTTCTGGTATGCTCTCTTTTCCATTTGGAATGACTTTTCTCAGCAACACAAGCAAAATATTAAAATATTTATCTGCCATTCCACTAAGAGACTTTATACGCAAAAGACGCAGCATAAATGATAACCTAGTGAACTCGGTGCAACCCTCGTACAGATCATTTTCATTGTCGTCTATTAATTTCATTATCTGCGCCAGCTCCTCATGATCAGTCACGCCTCCAGCATTTCCTGACTCGTCAGCATCCTCGGCATAATCAGATTGATCTATATTAGGAACTATTAACATATCCGCGAGCATCGTATGTGTATCATCTATTCTCGTATCATCTATTCTCCCACTGGAAGTACCGATATCCGCCATCAGTTCCATTTCTTCAAGACATCATTCCCCATGAAACGTCCAATATTTGTACTCCTCATGAAATCCTGATATTAAGTATTTCTGTAAATTACTTTTATCCACCAACGCCCTATTTTTACACCAACAGCAGGGACAATACACGACATCACTATTTAACTTCCGTAGGTCTGTCAAGGCGTACTGTATGAATTGATTTATTCCATCTTTATATCGACTATCCCTCCATCTATCAATACGAGGAATATCGATCCATGATTTGTCGGGAACTATCCTTATAGATCTGTATGATATTAAGCATAATTAGGTAATGTGAATTTTTATTAGTAACGCATCAAATTAAAGGTTGCATGATATTAACTTTCTTCACGACATCAAGAAAATTTTAATTTTAATTATAATAATCTCAGAGGGAAAATTACAAGAACATAAATTATGTGGGAGTAAAATCTAACACTCATATTTGAAATAAGATAATTTAACGGCTGTCATAGGAAATGGACCTATCCCATTAGGAATATAATAGTGTTTACAACTACCTTTATATACTTTAAGTATTTTTATTTCTTAAAAATTTCGGCAGCACCTACCCGCAGTTCTCCGAGTACACTGTGCTGATGTTATAATGCGTATCAATCATCGATAATAGATCGATTATAAATCGATACGCAAAATAACATACGCTTATTGTACACGGAGAACAATGCGGTACGTGTTATCGAAATTTTTAAGGAATAAAAATGCATAAAGTATACAAAGATAGATGATACACTACTGTATTCCTAACCTGTACGAGAAGGGGACTCCTCCCCGGACAGATCTAATAATTATTGCATGTATATCATGCTCCTAACATAAATCACGTTATTCTCTTTAGATGTAAAAAGTGTTTTCACATCCAACTAGAATTGCGTGAGTTTATATCAGAAGAGATTCACATCCAACATTATTAGACAGAAAACTAGGGGTAACGTCTTTCGATTCATAAATCATGATATATAACACAATAAAACTTGTAATTACCCACAAGAGAATAAATTAACCAAAAGAGAATAAAGACCCAGAGAGTAAATTAGCAGCTGGTTAACTGTATCATATCAAACACCAGCAAGTCATAAGAGGTTGGTTATCTGATAATTGTTCAAACTTAAGGTGGTAACTTTCTGATATTTAGCCTGTTTTATATGGTAAAATTTGATAAGTTTTCTGGTCTTCTCTAATTAAACTTAGGCATGGGCGAAGGTTTCAACAACAGTCATACCCATAAACAACCATAACGAGTCTGAGACTTTAGTGTCCAAAAAAAACTCACCGCATGCATTCAAAGTTCAAAGTCCAAAAACTTTATATATCTAATGACTAATTACATATTGATGGTTGAACTTAAAATGATGCAGATAGTATAGCATACATATTATATATCATCAAGTCAAATTGATTTGATAACTATTGTTCTTAATGAACTTTTCTCCCAGAAAGGTAGAATTAAGGTAAGGTCAAATTCTGTTACCGAAGTTACTTATGTCGTTATTTCCATCATGAACTTTTCTCTCAGAATAGCGCTATCTCTGAACCAATTTAGAGATGAACTTCAGACAAAAATTATTTCACTAGTGATTGCACTTTAGACTAAAAACTATCTTGCTATATAACCACTTTATTACAGCATATGCTTAATTTTGTTTAAGTCTGTATGTTAAACTTTACAAATAAATGAGACTCAACTAGATTACAGCTATTTGTAAATATCAGCCAGCTTGGTTGTTTTACAACTAATTATGTATAATTTCTATACACCAAAATGCGACAAGGACCAAAAATTACCGCTTGGATCTCCTACAATGCAATCCAAGAAAACGTAAGACTCACTTGGACCACCTGCACTGCAATCCAAGAAATCAAATCTCAAATTAGAAAAAACAATAAAACCTAAAATCAGAACAAAAAAATTATAAAAATTTTGAAAAAAATCAAAGGAATCATACGTGACTCAAGAGGAGATGAGAGAGCTCAGGCGACCCCACTGTTCGAGTCGGCGCGGGGGCGGTGCGGCAGCGAGCTCCAAGGTCGACGGTGAGCTCGAGGCCACGGGCGGTGGAGTCGAAAAGGGGGAGGGGAAGGTGATGGCGCGGGCTAGGCCGGGCGTGAGAGTGAGGTGATCGCCGACGGCGAGTGGCTGAGCTGAGAGAGGGGAAGTCGAGGGCGCGCGGCGGCGAGGAAAACATAGGGATTCTGTGGAAAAAATTTCGGGCGGATTAGTTATATAGCACACATCGCTGACGGGTTTCCCGTCAGCGATGTTTACAACCCGTCAGCGATGTTTTCATCGCTGACGGGAGCGAAGAAACGCTGACGGCAACATCGCTGACGGGAGTTCCCGTCAGTGATATAAACAACGCTGACGGGAATTTCCCGTCAGCGATGTTGCCGTCAGGGAAAGCTCTATTTCCACTAGTGAGTGAATATTCAAACTTTGAACAGTCTTCACGCCAGAAGTATCCTCCACAACTCCTTCTTTCTCGGCCATCTTTCTCAAAACACCAACAAACCAATGCGTAACAAACGAAGAATAGATCCAAACTGAAAAAGAGAGATTTTTACCTCCAACTAAAATCCTAACAAGGGCCTCCAAAAGATCTCACCCCCACACGACGATAGAAAAGATCCACAATAGTAAAAATTCTACCTTTATCACCAACTGAAGCCCTAGACGAACTTCCAAAGTGATCTACTCCTCCAACTAGCCCAAGCATAGTCCAAGCTCTGATACCACTTGCTGTATGCAAAACCACCAATCGTTGTGCTTCGAAGAACCAAAACAAACGCCGAGAAAGAAAGCAAACAATATAAAATAATGGCACAAACACAAACAACCAATTTTTACGTGGTTCGACAATTTTCCTACATCCACGGGGCAAGAAGGAGATGGGTTTTCACTAATAGAGAAGAAGAGTGCAAACTAAAATTACAATTCACTCAAAACAAACCAACTAATCTTACCAACAAAGCTCTCAATCTCTCAAATAATAACCCTAACCAATAGTTAGAAAGATCTCTCTTTTCTGTGCTCTAATAACCCCAAAACAATTCCCTTGACTTCTTCCCAAGGAAACCCTAAAACATGTTTGTATTTATGTCAAACACAAACCAAATCAGAACATGAAACCACAATCAGGCCCAAACCTTACTGGCGGTCGACCGCCGAAATCGTTGTGGTTGACCGGACAGAACAACAGAAATAAAAAAATGCATTACAGGGTCCGCGGTCGATCGCACTTGACGCCGCGGTCGACCGACCAGAAAACCGAAAAACACCCTGTAGTCATGTACGTTGCGATCGACCGCGCCAAATCTCACGGTCGACCGGCAAGCACCCAAATGCATGTCTGCATCAAATTTTCTGATTTTCTCCAATGTTTTTGTCGTTTCTACACCAAAGTAGAGCTCGAACACAAGTCCTCAACTACATACGTAAAAAATTTAAGGGAAAAATGCTTCCAGCCCCCAAAAGCTAAAAAAACATGCTTCCCACCCCCAAGATTTTGTCAACAGTCGTTTTACCCCTAAAAATAAAGATTCTGTTCTCTGAGCCCCCAAAACATAAAACCCAAGAGATTAAAATATGTGAAGACCATAATACCCTTCTCTCTCTTTCTTTTTTATTAAAATATGATGAGGCTTATTTTATTATTTTTGTTTTCTCTCTCTCTTTATCATGATGTACTGAGATGATAGTTGAAATGATTGATGAGAATTATTTTATTATTTTTGTTTTTTATTATTTTCGTTGTTTGTATTGGGAGATTGTTAAAGTTACGAGTTAATTGTTAAGGTTACGAGTTAATTGTTAATGTTACGGGTCAATTGTTAAGGTTATGAATCCTCTCTCTCTCTCTCTCTATCATGATATTACTTTAATGATATTAAAATGATTGAAGAGGATTATTATTTTATTATTTTTGTTTTTTTATTCTTTTTGTATTTTTAGAATATTTGTTGTTAAGGATAATGGTTGGTTGTAAAGATTATGTATTGATTGTTAAGGTTACGGGTTGGTTGTTAAGGTTACGGGTTGGTTGTTAAGGTTATGAGTTTGTTGTGTAGGTAACGGATTTATTGTTAAGGTTACGGGTTTAATTGTTAAGGTTACGGGTTTAATTGTTACGGTTACGGTTTAATTGTTAAGGTTACGGGTTTAATTGTTAAGGTTACGGTTTTAATTATTAAGATTACGGGTTTAATTGTTAAGGTTACGGTTTAATTGTTAAGGTTACGGTTTAATTGTTATGGTTATGGGTTTAATTATTAAGGTTACGGGTTTAATTGTTAAGGTTACGGGTCAATTGTTAAGGTTATGGATCCTTTCTCTCTCTCTCTCTCGTAACCTTAACAATTAAGCCCGTAACCTTAACAATTGACCCGTAACCTTAACAATTAAACCCGTAACCATAACAATTAAACCCGTAACCTTAACAATTAAACCCGTAACCTTAACAATTAAACCCGTAACCTTAATAATTAAACCGTATCCTTAACAATTAAACCCGTAACCTTAACAATTAAACCCGTAACCTTAATAATTAAACCGTATCCTTAACAATTAAACCCGTAACCTTAACAATTAAACCCGTAACCATAACAATTAAACCCGTAACCTTAACAATTAAACCCGTAACCTTAACAATTAAACCGTAACCTTAATAATTAAACCCGTCACCGTAATAATTAAACCCGTAACCTTAACAATTAAACACGTAACCTTAACAATTAAACCCGTAACCTTAACAACAAATCCGTAACCTACACAACAAACCCATAACCTTAACAACAAACCCGTAACCTTAACAACCAACCCGTAATCTTAACAACCAATACATAATATTTATAATCAACCATTATCCTTAACAACGAATATTCTAAAAGTACGAAAAGAATAAAAAACAAAAATAATAAAATAATAATCCTCTTCAATCATTTCAATATCATCAAAGTAACATCATGAGAGAGAGAGAGAGAGAGGATTCATAACTTTAACAATTGACCCGTAACATTAACAATTAACTCGTAACCTTAACAATTAACCTGTAACTTTAACAATCTCCCAATACAAACAACAAAAATAATAAAAAACGAAAATTATAAAATAATCATCATCAATCATTTCAACTATAATCTCAGTACATCATGATAAAGAGAGAGAGAAAACGAAAATAATAAAATAATCCTCATCATATTTTAATAAAAAAAAGAAAGAGAGAGAGAAGGGTATTATGATCTTCACATATTTTAATCTCTTGGGTTTTGTGTTTTGGGGCTCAGATAACAGAATCTTTATTTTTGGGGACAAAACATCCGTTGACAAAGTCTTGGGGGTGGGAATCACATTTTCTTGGCTTTTGGGGGCTGGAAGCATTTTTCCCAAAATTTAAAATTTTGATTGTGAAAAGTACCAAGTAACTACTTTATTTTTCTATTACTTAGAAAATCATGTGCAAACTAGCTGGTATATGTCAACGTCAGCATGACAGAGCAGCCTTAAGAATAAAAAAAAAAGAGGTGGGTATATAGAAATTAGATTAAGGCATATAAAGCTGGCTGTATATATTTCTTTACTTTGAAAAGTACTCGAAAACTGTTGTTAAGAATAACATTCTATATTTCTTAATGATCTTGGTAGTTGAATTGGAACCTATAAATAGCAGCGTAGTATGAGATTTGAAGGGCAGAAGTAAGAGAAGTATGTATATATATTAAACTAGCATTCCGAGCCCCATCTTTATTGAAGAAGATTAATATTAATTAATTACGAAGAGAGTAAGATGGACGGGCAACCAGAGCTGTACGCAGAGGTGATAATAACCTTATTATATATTAATTGTTGTGTGTGAAAGTAAAGAACATTAAGTCCGGGTTTTGATTCCCCCACTCTTAATTAATTATTCGCTTGTTTAGAACTCATGGAGGGAGGAGATGACAGGAGAAAAGGGCGTTCTTATTTATCCAAGGGAGCTCGAAGTTGTCGGAGGTGACGACGATAGTTGTTGGCTCTGGCACTCCCTCATTCTTGAAAGGTAACAATTAATAACTTCCTCGTCGATCTCTTTCAATTAAATCTCTATGTATGTATATAGAATAAATTGATATATGCTTGCTTGAAATTTCATTCATATGTATGCATGCATGAATTAACGCAGCCAAGGGCAACTGGGAGTCGAAGTGCCGAAACTTATGGGAACAAAACACGTGGAGGTCCATGGGAGGTGGAAAATATCGGAGCTCACCCCTGGCCTAAAATATCAAGTGCTCTACATGATAATGGTGGAGGATCCTCTTGAGGGTTGGGAGAACTGCCCGTTGAAGCTCAGGGTTACACTGCCTGATGGGAGTAGCCAAACACGGCAAGTAGACCTGTGCAAGTTGCCCAAAGGACAGCTCATCATGACCGTCGCCGGTTACTTCGACTCCGTCGGCGATGGCGAGGTTATCTTCTCTGTGATTGAGACTTCCGACGTCGTCAAGAAGGGGCTCGTCATCAAGGATGCCGTCATTCGTCCACTTCCACCAATGTCACTGCTGCTGATGAACCAAAAATGAACATTCTTCCATTTTGAGGACTGTGCATGTGTTAGAATATTCTACATATGCCTAGAATATTTACTCCTTGATTTGAGCCTTGATTTGAGAGATTGCATATATTTAGGAGATTTTGCTTGATTCATTCCTTGATTGTAATTACCATGTATAACTCTTTCATCATCCCTATATTAAGGGACCATGATTCATTGTATGAAATAAGATTCGATATTCAAAATCATTGTTCTCTCAGATTCTTAACATGGTATCAGAGCAGGAATCGTTCAAATCCCAGTTTCCATAATAAAAAAAAAAATTCGTACATACCTCCGACGAAAGTCACCAACGCCGACGAGGCCGTCGCTGCTGCCCCAGGAAGCCGACGACGCCGCCTAACTCCGACCCCAAATCCGTCGCCCTGCTCGCCCACCGACACCAGATCCGACGCCGTTGACGAAGCCGCTGCCGCCGTTCGTGTCTTCAGCCGACGCCGCCGTGAGATCCGACCAAAGCCGTCGCCCTGCTCGCCCACCGACGCCAGATCCGACGCCGCTACCGCCGTTCGTGTCTTCAGCCGCTGCCGCCGCCAGATCCGATCCCAAATCCGTAGCCGCTGCCTCCAGCTTCCCGTTCTCCATCACCCTCTTGACTGTTCATTATGAATTCATCTGAAAATCAAATTCCTATTACTATTAAACTTGATGGAAATAATTATAGCCATTGGTCTATGCTATTTCGGAATTTTTTGAAAGGCAAGGGCTTTTGGAAATATGTCATAGGCAAAGAATCTTGTCCCGCTGAAACTGATGCCAAGTTTGACGAATGGGAAATCAACAATAATAAAATATTGACGTGGATCGCCAATACCGTCATCCCATCCATTAGTATCCAACTTGGAAAGTGCACCACTGCAAAGAAAGCTTGGGATTTTCTAGCTCAGCGCTATGTTCAAACCAACTTTGCCAAAAAGTACAAGCTCGAATAGGATATCCGTGCTCTCCAACAACAGCCTGGTCAGACAGTTTCTGATTTTCACTCCAGCATGTGTCTTATTTGGGATCAGCTTGAGTTAATGGAACCACAGTGGACTGTTGATATAAACTTGTGGGAAACCTTTCGTGAGGAAACACGACTTGTTCAATTCCTTATGGCGCTCCGAGAAGAGTTTGAGCCAATTAGAGCTCCTATACTTCACCGCAAGCCTCTCCCTTCTGTTGAGGAAGCCTTGACAGAACTAATCACTGAAGAAACTCGCAAGGGCATTACACCGAACATGTCCTCGGTCTTCATCGTGGCTCCTCGCTCACAGCAGCCTTTCTTCAAACTAGCCACCAACAACTCATCACCACGCCCTCAGCAAGCAACCCCCCGCTCATCCAAAGACTCAGTGCAATGTAACTACTGC
This sequence comes from Asparagus kiusianus, assembly GCA_022839385.1. Classification (NCBI taxonomy): domain Eukaryota; kingdom Viridiplantae; phylum Streptophyta; class Magnoliopsida; order Asparagales; family Asparagaceae; genus Asparagus; species Asparagus kiusianus. Next base: position 618,356 of record BQKN01065641.1, on the reverse strand, counting down.
AAGGAATTCGGACATATTGTTAAATATTGTCCTTCTCCTACATCTCGGTACATGCGCGGGCTACAAAAATCCACCAGGCCATCCGCCGCGTTTACCTCAACCGATAATCCGGATCATCATACAGTTGCATCTGCCTTCTATCCTCCATCAGGTATCTCCACTCCGTGGTTTCTTGATTCTGGGGCATCAAATCACATGACTTTTGACCCAACACACTTCGAGTCATCCATGCCTATGGGCTCATCTGCACAGATTCATACAGCTAATGGATCTACGATTGCTGCTAGTCACATTGGCTCCATAAAAACTAACGGTTTATCTGTCTCGGACGTTTTTCTTGTTCCTCAGCTTTCTATGCAACTTTTATCTGTTGGACAGTTATGTGATCTTGGGCTAATCGTTATTTTTCATTCTACTGGTTTTGTTATACAGGACCGCTCGACGGGGATACAAGTTGGGACCGGCCATAGAGTTGGACGATTATATGTGGCAGACAAGTTACAAATTCCATCCTCCACCAACTCATCTCTCACGGCTCTTACTACCAATTCATCCTCCTTTATCTCTTGGCATTCCAGACTTGGTCATGTTTCTTTTCCTCGCCTAAAATACATGATAAATAAAGGATTGTTAGGACCAGCTACTTCAGACAAGGATCCTTCTTGTACTGCTTGTAAACTGGCAAAACAACCAGCTCTTCCCTTTAATAATAGTACAACTACTTCCAGCTCTCCTTTTGATCTTGTGCATTCTGATGTCTGGGGTAAAGCCCCTGTCACTTCTATGGGTGGAGCTCAATATTATGTGGTCTTTATTGATGATTATTCTCGATACACTTGGACTTATTTACTTCATTCTCGATCTGATTTTTTAAAAGTATACATCGAATTCGCTACTATGGTTAAAACTCAATTTTCGAAAACTATCAAAGTCTTCAGATCTGACTCCGGGGGGGGGGGAATACTTATCAAAACACTTTCTTGAGTTTCTAAAATCACAAGGGACTCTCCCCCAACTATCTTGTCTAGACACCCCTCAACAAAATGGGGTTGCAGAACGAAAACACCGACACCTTGTTGAAACAGCTCGTACTCTTCTTGTCTCCTCATCCATCCCTTCCACATTCTGGGGAGAAGCCATTCACACGTCTGCTTTTCTTATTAATCGCATTCCCTCAGTTGTCACCAGTGGCTTATCTCCCTTCGAGCGTCTATATGGGACCACTCCAGATTATTCCGAGCTTCGTGTTTTTGGATCCACTTGTTTTGTGTTACTCCCAAAATGAGAACGAACAAAACTCACTCCTAAAAATGTCATGTGTGTCTTCCTAGGGTATGGGATTCAACACAAAGGGTATCGCTGTTACGACCCGATTGCCAAACGTCTTCGTATTTCCCGCCATGTTACTTTCTGGGAACATAAACCATATTACTCCCTGTCCAAAGATCCCCTCACAAATATTGTAACCTCTCTTCCTGTCGACCCATTCCCAGAGTCCCCTAATTCACCAGTATCAGATCCTATGCCATCGGTCACTGCTCCTATAGCTGACCCTGTGATAACACCTACCACTCATCCTGTCACCACTCCTATGCCACCACCTAACCTTCCTCCTGCACCGGTGACTGTCTGTCCACCTGCTGACAACTCTACGTCCTGTCCTGAGTCTGTATCTCCCGCCGACGGCCCTTTAATGCGCCCAGTCCGAGATCGACACCCACCAGTCTGGCATTCCGATTACGAATGTTACCTCTCTGCCTTGTTATCTCTCCATGAGCCATCCTCATATCGTGAGGCTTCTGCTGATCCTCAATGGCAGAAAGCTATGTCTGAGGAACTTGCTGCTCTTCAGAAAACAGAAACTTGGGTTCTCACAGATTTACCCACTGGAAAATCCATTGTTGGATGTAGATGGATTTACAAAATCAAAACAAAGTCTGATGGGTCTATTGACAGATACAAAGCTCGTCTTGTTGCAAAGGGATATACTCAAGAGTATGGAATCGATTATGAAGAAACATTTGCCCCGGTCGCTCGTATGACCACCGTTCGCACTCTTATCTCAGTTGCCCCCATCCGTAATTGGACTATTCATCAGATGGATGTTAAGAATGCCTTTCTACATGGCGATCTAAATGAAGAAGTCTACATGCAACCTCCCCCTGGGCTTCCTCATTCCCCTGGACAGGTTTGCAAACTTAGACGGGCTCTCTATGGTCTCAAACAAGCGCCTCGGGCTTGGTTTGAGAAATTCTCCACAGGTATTCTACAGCACGGTTTTTCTCAGAGCTCTCATGACCCAGCAATGTTTACTTGCTCCTCTTCGAATGGCATTGTTATCCTACTACTTTATGTCGACGATATGGTTATCACGGGGGATGACCTGAATGGCATATCCTCTTGAGATGAATGTCAAACTCTCCCCTTCTGATGGCACTCTACTACCCAATCCCACATTATATCGGCAACTTGTGGGAAGTCTCAACTACCTCACTATCACTAGACCAGACATCAGCCATGCTGTCCATATTGTCAGCCAATTCATGTCTGCTCCTCGTTCTGTTCACTTTGTTGCCGTTCTCCGTATCATACGCTACATCAAAGGGACCTTGTACCAGGGCCTGCATCTTTCTTCTACATCTCGTCCTGTGTTACAAGGATACTCTGACTCAGATTGGGCTGGTGATATTACTGATCGACGTTCCACGACAGGGTACTGTATTTTCCTTGGCGATTCACTTATCTCGTGGAAAAGCAAGAAACAGACTGTCGTTGCCCGCTCAAGTGCTGAAGCTGAATATCGTGCTCTCGCTCATGCTTCTGCCGAAATTGTTTGGCTTCGCTGGCTGCTTCAAGATATGGGTATTGACCATCCTGACCCCACACCTTTATATTGTGATAACAAAAGTGCCATCCAAATAGCCCACAATGATGTCTTTCATGAGCGCACTAAGCATATTGAAGTGGATTATCACTTTGTTCGTCAACACTTTCTTCAAGGGCATATTTTGCTACCGCACATATCTTCCGAGTTTCAGACAGCCGACTTGTTCACCAAACCTCATGTGGTTGCCAGGTTCCGGTTCCTCGTATCCAAGCTCCGGATGCTCTTCAAGCCTCCATAAGCTTGAGGGGGGTGTTAGAATATTCTACATATGCCTAGAATATTTACTCCTTGATTTGAGCCTTGATTTGAGAGATTGCATATATTTAGGAGATTTTGCTTGATTCATTCCTTGATTGTAATTACCATGTATAACTCTTTCATCATCCCTATATTAAGGGACCATGATTCATTGTATGAAATAAGATTCGATATTCAAAATCATTGTTCTCTCAGATTCTTAACAGCATGCACATGAATAATAATTTGTATTAGTCAATAAATCGGAACATCTTGTTGTTTCTTTCTTGTCTTGTGCTTTTTTTTAATGCCTGACAATATGATTCTCGATCGATGGATGAATATATATGGAATGTTTAGTGTCTTGGGTTTTTTTTTTTCATGATTCCCCTTTTGTTTAACGTTATATATATGTCTAATAATCCTAGTCAAATTCCACTGACTGTAAATTTAAATTGGATTTTAAATTAAAGAAAATGATAAAGTTGCCTCATCTTAAGTTTCAACCCATAAAGGGCCCTTCTAGGCGGCACATATTGGATTACAAATTATAATCCTCATTCATTCATCACTACAATATTTCAGACATGCTATCTAGCTTTCTCTCTTTGTTGCAATTATGCACGCCATCTAACACACATTCCCAAACTTTATAATGTACAAATCAAATTACTGTACATGAATTTAGTATTCTCAAAGCGGAGAGAAGATTTTGTTGCTTATGTGAAAAAAACATGTTACACGTCGTGAAGGTGTAGAAACTAGACCTTCTGAAATTCAGAATGTAGTACTTACCAATATACATCACTTTTGCACTTGATTTATTCTTAATTATGAGTACTGTTAGATATTTTGTTAAGAAAAGACAATTTTGCCTTTATGAATAGTAACAAATTTTTGTAATTAAAACATATTTTAGTTACCAATTAAAAATTGTTAGCCCTTATGTTTTGATGATGTTTTACAACCACCATTAACGGTACTAATGGCTTATTGAGTGCAAATGTAACAAATTCATTTATCAAGCTTGTTAGTACCATTCATGGAGGATTGGATGGAATATGCACTTCAACGATGATATTCAAAGGAGGAGGAGGCATAATGATGAAGCAACGTTATTTCAAGAACAACAAATTCAAATAAAAGCTTCATCCGATTCAAGCTATATCAAAGCTCAAGTATTGCTTTCAATATGAGGATATTAGCTATCTTTTATTTTTCTCTCTAGTGCTAGAATGTAGGCAAAGAGTTATTGATGTCACTTGAAGCTATTGGGACTCACACACACGTTTTCATACTTATGCTTTTAAGCATTTTTTCACAAAACACTATTTTTCACAAGTATGAGGACCTATCTGAAAAATTTCTTTTCCAAACAGTTTGTTTTTAGTATTAAAAATATTTTACAAAGTTTCATAATTTTCAGAGGACAAATAAATATTTTCTAAATATTTCAAGTTGAGTCAAAATACTGTTCTGGAGTGTATCAGTATGCGGCGACCGGACCGGTCGACCGCACTTAAGGTCGTTCGTCACTGGACTCCAGAGAGTTTGTCGGTCGACCGGTGCGATCGACCAAAGGCTCGATTTTTTCTGCCGGTCGACCGGACCGGTCGACCGATAAAGTCTCTGCCTGTTTTCTGAGTTTTCAAAGCTGCTTACGGTCGACCGGATTTCCCGTCGGTCGACCGAATGTTCTGGCGGTCGACCGATAGCTTTTTCAGTCAACCGAGATTTTTTCAAACGGTCGTTTTCCTTGTTTACTGTGCTTTCACTTAACTGTGCTTGGGCACAGTCTGAGGCACAGTCTGTTTAGGAGATTATTTTCTTAATTGGGAAGATTGGGTTGTGATTTTAAAATGATTAATCTTTTCTATTTAAACCCAGACTTCTTCTTCTTCCCAGCAGCCCTAATTTTTGCAAAACCAGAGAGACGCTGTTCTTCCTGAGAAACATTTTCAAAACCTGTTTCTCTCTGTTTTTGTGTGTGCTCACTCCCAGCTTCAGTATTCTTTCTCTCTTTGTCATAGGGACTTGTAAAGAGAGAGTCTTGCACTATTTTTACTGCTTTGTGAGTGTGATCTTGTGTAGATCAACTGTGAGAGTGTGTGATCTGTTGAGATCAACTGTGTAGTGAGAGATCGTGTGAGGATCGCTGTGTAGACGAAGTTCCGGCTTCCAAACCGGGTGTGTAGTGGATTTCTCCTCGAGAGTGGGGAGCGGGGACGTAGGTCAGAGTACCGAACCTCGTTAACACATCGCGCGTCAAAGGATAATGATTCCTAACCCTCTCTTATTTACTTTGTTTGCATTAGAATATTGTGGATTGCCTGTCCTAATTTTTTATTGCATATTTAGAGCCTCTTGACCCTAATCACCCCCCCCTCTAGGGTCCAACAATTGGTATCAGAGCTTGGTCTCTATATTAATTTTTGGTTTAACCATTTTAGAGAAAAGATCTAATGGAGGCCTCTTTGAATATGCATATGTTAGAAGGACAATCCACCACTAGACCACCACTCTTCAACGGGAGCAATTTTGCTTATTGGAAGGCTAGGATGAGAATTTATCTTTGTTGCATTGATCTTGACATCCTAGAGCTCATAGAAAAGAAATATGTAGAAAAATCCAAAGTTAAGAACATGTCCGATGATGAAAGGCACCTAGCCAATCTCAATGCTAAGGCCATGAACGCCTTAATTTATGGTCTTTCTCCCAATGAATACAATAGAGTTTTCACGTGTGCAACCGTATACGAAATTTGGGTAAAATTATGTATCACACATGAAGGAACCCCCCAAGTTAAGGAATCTAAGATTAGTGGACTTATGCATGATTATGAGCTATTTAAAAAGCTTCCTAATGAATCCATTGATGCCATGTTTTCCCATTTTACTAATATCATCAATGAATTACATGGTCTTGATAAGCAATTGTCCATTCAAGAGATGAACTACAAGATACTTCGCTCCTTGACTCCGGCATGGGAGCCCAAAGCTACGGCTATTGAGGAAGCTCATAACCTTACCACTCTACCACTCGATAGCCTTATCGGAAAGCTCAAGGTCCATGAGAAGAAGCTCAAAGGGATGGAGAAGGAGGAAATGCCATCATAGGAAGTTGAGGAGCCATCACCAAAGTTGAAGACTATAGCTCTCAAAGGAGCTAGTGACAACTCCTCTTCGTCATTGGATAGTGAAGTTGATTTTTCTAGAGAAGTGACTCATCTCTCTAGAAGAATCTCTAGATTCATAAAAATGAATAAGAAATTTAATCCCCGATCTAACAACAAGTTTTCCTCTCGTGTAGGTAAAAGTTTTGAGTGCAATGAACCGGGTCACATCGCTAAGGATTGCCCCAAGCTCAAGGAGAAGTACATGAAGTACAAGAAGAAGAAGGTCATGTATGCCGGATAGGAAGAATCCGAACCAAGTGATTCAGATAGCGATGATGAGGGAGCTAAACTTGCTCTTCATGACCCAAATATTTGTTTCATGGCAAATGAACATGAGGTAATATCCGAGGCCGAAAGTGAATCTTTCTATATGCAATGTGACATAGCTATGGCTTTAGAAGAGTTGAATTTTGAATTTAAGAGAATGTCTAAAGAATACTCTTCTTTTAAAAAATTGCATGCTTCTTGTGATATTAAGCTAGAACAATTAACAACTTCTCTTGCATTAAAAGATGAATTGCTAGGAGATCTCGATTTCGAGAATAAGCAATTAAGATCAAAGATTGAAAGACTAGAGATTAAGAGTGGTAGGACTAGACCCACTCATGCTTATGCTAACTATCATCATGGTAGAAATAGGTTTTATGGCTCTCACACTCATGCATACAAAAAAATTTTGTATGCACATATTGTATGAGACATGGACACATTTCTACTCATTGTAGGATTAAAGATAACAATGATTTTTATGGAATGATATGGGTACCCAAAGGTACCAAGACTACTAACCACCAAGGACCCAAGACATGGGTACCTAAACCTACTACACCTTCATCTTCATCTTTTGTAGGGAACGTCACGACAACGACGTAAGGAAATGTGGTACCTTGATAGTGGTTGTTCACATCATATGATGGGCAACAAAGAGTTATTTGCAACCCTATCAAGGATTAAAGGAGGCAATGTCTCCTTCGGTGGTGGTGAGAAAGGTAAAATCATTGGTATCGATTCTATTGGGAAGAAACCCTCACCCATTATAGAAGATGTTTATTTGGTAAATGGTTTAAATCATAATCTTCTTAGCATTAGCCAATTGAGTGACAAAGGTTTTGATATTTTATTTAAACCGGATAAATGCATCATTAGTATGAATGAGAAAATTGTTTTTATTGTTAATCGCAAATCTAATGTATATATTTTTGAGATGAATGAATTAGTGAATCAAGATGTGAAGTGCCTTAAGACAATTGATGAAAATCCTTGGATTTGGCATAAGAGACTTGGACATGCAAATATGGAGTTAATCTCAAAATTGTCTAAGAGAAACCTTGTAAAAGGATTACCTAGCTTGCACTTCATCAAAGACACCATTTGTGAGGATTGTGCCAAAGGTAAACAAACAAAATCTTCTTTCAAATCCATCAATGAGGTATCGACTTCTAAACCCTTACAATTACTTCATCTTGATTTGTTTGGTCCTATGCGTGTTACCTCTCTTGGAGGCAAACACTATGTTTTTGTGATTATTGATGATTTCTCTCGTTTTACATGGACAATATTTCTTGCAAAAAAAAAATGATTGTTTTGAAGAATTTGCTAATCATATCAAAAGAATTGAAAATAAAAAAGATTTGAAAGTTGTTAAAATAAGAAGTGATCATGGTGGTGAATTTCAAAATGAATTTTTCTATGATTTTTGTGCTCATCATAGTATAACTCATATGTTTTCCGCTCCTAGAACACCACAACAAAATGGTGTTGTTGAACAAAAAAATCGTACTATACAAGAGATGGCACGTACTATGCTAAACTCATTTGATTTGCCAAAATATTTTTGGGCGGAAGCCGTTAATACAGCTTGCCATGTTTTAAATCGTGTTTTGATTAGACTAAAGCTTAAGAAAACTCCTTATGAACTTTTTTATGGAAAAACTCCTTTTATTGGTTATTTTCGTATCTTTGGTTGCAAATGTTTTATTCTAAATATAAAAGATCGCCATGATAAATTTGATTCCAAAATTGATGTTGGTATTTTCTTGGGTTATGCACCTCGAAGTAAGGCTTATAGGGTTTTAAATAAACGAAGTCTCGTTGTTGAAGAATCTATAAACGTTACTTTTGATGAGACTAATGTTGGTTCTCAAGTTGTTTTACCTAGGCAACATGATGATGATGATCTAGAGGGAGGATTGGACTTCTTGCAAATCAATGATACTCCCTCTATAGAAGCTCAAAAGGATGTGGATAGCTCCAATAATCATGAACAAGTTGAATAACCTAAAGCTTGGAAATTCACATCACATCACCCAAAGGAACAAATTATTGGGAGTACTTCAAAAGGAGTTATTACTCGCTCAAAAGCTTTGAGTGAGTGTGGTAATGTTGCATTCTTATCTCATCTAGAACCTAAAAAGATTAATGATGCTTTAAATGATGAATTTTGGGTTTTGGCTATGCATGAAGAATTAAACAATTTTCAAAGAAATGATGTTTGGAAGTTAGTTCCTAAACCTAACAATACTAGTGTTATTGGGACTAAATAGGTTTTTAGAAACAAACTTGATGAACATGGCATTGTTACTAAAAATAAAGCTCGTTTGGTTGCCCAAGGATACAATCAAGAGGAGGGCATAGACTATGATGAAACATTTGCACCGGTTGCAAGGTTGGAATCTATTAGGATGTTTTTGGCATCTGCTAGCTTTAAAAATTTCAAACTTTTTCAAATGAATGTCAAAAGTACCTTTTTAAATGGGTTTATAGAAGAGGAAGTATATGTTGAGCAACCCCCCGGTTTCATAGATCATGTTTTCCCAAATCATGTTTACTGGGTTCAAAAAGCTTTATATGGGTTGAAACAAGCTCCTAGAGCTTGGTATGCTCGCCTCTCTAGTTTTCTTATTGAAAATGATTTTTCAAAAGGAACAATTGATAATACTCTTTTTGTGAGAAAAAGGAAAAATAATTTTATTTTAGTTCAAATATATGTGGATGATATCATTTTCGGTGCTACTAATGAATCTTTGTGCGAGGAATTCTCTAAAGTTATGCAGGATCACTTTGAGATGAGTATGATGGGAGAGCTTACATTCTTTCTCGGGCTACAAGTCAAGCAAACTAAGGATGGGATATTTATTTCACAAAGCAAGTGTGCGAAGGAATTGGTTAAAAAATTCAATTTGGAGAATTCTAAGCATGCGCCTACTCCCATGAGTACTAGTGTTAAGCTTGATGCGGATGAGAGTGGTGAAGATGTGAACCAAAAATTATACCGAGGTATGATAGGTAGTCTTCTTTATCTTACCGCTAGTAGACCCGATATTATGTTTAGTGTGTGTGCATGTGCACGTTTTCAAGCATCTCCTAAAGCATCTAATTTAATTACGGTTAAAAGGATCATTAAATATGTTAATGATACTTTTAATCTTGGTTTATTTTATCCAAGAAGCACCTCTTTTGATTTATATGGTTTTTGTGATGCCGACTTTGTCGGATGTAAGGTAGATCACAAGAGTACTAGTGGAACATGCCAATTCTTAGGAAATTCACTTGTTTCTTGGGCTTCCAAGAAACAAAATTGTGTTGCATTGTCCACTACGGAAACGGAATACATTACCGCCGGCTTATGTTGTGCTCAAGTTTTGTGGATGAAACAAAGCTTAGTTGATTATGATTTGAATTTTTAAAATATAAAAATCTTTTGTGATAACACAAGTGCTATAAATATTTTAAAAATTCGGTTTTGCATTCTAGAACCAAGCATATTGATGTGTGCCATCATTTCTTACGCGATCAAGTAGAGAGGCAAGATGTATCCCTAGTCTTTATTGACACAAAATCTCAATTAGCGGATATTTTTACTAAGCCTCTTGGAGAGGATGATTTTTGTCGCATAAGAAATGGCTTGGGCTTATGCAATATGTGATTGTTCTAAATTGCTTCTTTTGATTCCATTTTTGATGTGATTTTTGTCTCTTTACCCCATTTTTGATGGTGACAAAGGGGGAGAGAAATCTCCTCATTTGTTACATATACTTAGGGGGAGCTCATAGATAGGGGGAGCACCTATCTATAAGTTATTTTCTTTTTGCTCTTATATAATGGTTGGTTGTCATCATCAAAAAGGGGGAGATGTTAGCCCTTATGTTTTAATGATGTTTTACAACCACCATTAACGGTACTAATGGCTTATTGAGTGCAAATGTAGCAAATTCATTTATCAAGCTTGTTAGTGTCATTCATGGAGGATTGGATGGAATATGCACTTTAACGATGATATCCAAAGAAGGAGGAGGCATAATGATGAAGCAACGTTATTTCAAGAACAACAAATTCAAATAAAAGCTTCATCCGATTCAAGCTATATCAAAGCTCAAGTATTGCTTTCAATATGAGGATATTAGCTATCTTTTATTTTTCTCTCTAGTGCTAGAATGTAGGCAAAGAGTTATTGATGTCACTTGAAGCTATTGGGACTCACACACACGTTTTCATACTTATGCTTTTAAGCATTTTTTCACAAAACACTATTTTTCACAAGTATGAGGACCTATCTGAAAAATTCCTTTTCCAAACAGTTTGTTTTTAGTATTAAAAATATTTTACAAAGTTTCATAATTTTCAGAGGTCAAATAAATATTTTCTAAATATTTCAAGTTAAGTCAAAATACTGTTCTGGAGTGTATCAGTATGCGGTCGACCGGACCGGTCGACCGCACTTAAGGTCATTCGTCACTGGACTCCAGAGAGTTTGTCGGTCGACCGGGGCGGTCGACCGAAAGCTTGATTTTTTCTGTCGGTCGACCGGACCGGTCGACCGATAAAGTCTCTGCCTGTTTTCTGAGTTTTCAAAGCTGCTTACGGTCGACCGGATTTCCCGTCGGTCGACCGAATGTTCTGGCGGTCGACCGATAGCTTTTTCAGTCAACCGAGATTTTTTTAAACGGTCGTTTGCCTTGTTTACTGTACTTTCACTTAACTGTGCTTGGGCACAGTCTGAGCCACAGTCTGTTTAGGAGATTATTTTCTTAATTGGGAAGATTGGGTTGTGATTTTAAAATGATTAATCTTTCCTATTTAAACCCAGACTTCTTCTTCTTCCCAGCAGCCCTAATTTTTGTAAAACCAGAGAGACGCTGTTCTTCCTGAGAAAAATTTTCAAAACCTGTTTCTCTCTGTTTTTGTGTGTGCTCACTCCCATCTTCAGTATTCTTTCTCTCTTTACCATAGGGACTTGTAAAGAGAGAGTCTTACACTATTTTTACTGCTTTGTGAGTGTGATCTTGTGTAGATCAACTGTGAGAGTGTGTGATCTGTTGAGATCAACTGTGTAGTGAGAGATCGTGTGGGGATCGCTGTGTAGACGAAGTTCCGGCTTCCAAACCGGGTGTATAGTGGATTTCTCCTCGAGAGTGGGGAGCGGGGACGTAGGTCAGAGGACCGAACCTCGTTAACACATCGCGCGTCAAAGGATAAAGATTCCTAACCCTCTCTTATTTACTTTGTTTGCATTAGAATATTGTGGATTGCCTGTCTTAATTTTTTATTGCATATTTAGAGCCTCTTGACCCTAATCACCCCCCTCTAGGGTCCAACAAAAATATCTGTAACGACTATATAATTATGGAGAACGTTACAAAATTTATGACGAACGTTACCTTATTAATTGCGGGTTTTGTAACGTCTCTTTCCAACACCATATATATATAGTCGTATGTTGAGCTCGGTTTTGATAAGGAAAACAACAAGTCTCTTCTCTCCTCTTCATATTATTTCTTCATAGTATTGATTTTATTTTTGGGCATCTTTCTTCATCTGAGCAGAAGCTCTGTACAGAGATCGGCTGATTCCGGGGGTTTTTATCCTAGGGGAGAAGGGATCATCTGCGCCAGGACGATAGGCGGGTCCTCAATCTTCTAGGGCAGTGATTACATGACTGCTTCCAATCAGGCCAGATTTAATTAATTATTTTTATTCGGATTTAATTTACATGCTAATTTAAGTTTATTTGATTTTTTTTCAAACAATCTAGAAGATTGAGAAGTTTATAGCTTTTGCTTTTAATTCGAAAAAAAATTATATTAAAGTACTGTTCATCGTATTTACTGTTCATCCGAAAAAATATATATTTCTTTCTATTTAAAAAAAAGAGAAAATTAATAATAGTTAATTTGTTGTAATTTGCTTTATTTGCTCTTGTTTATTTGTTAACTAATAATTTAATTTAGTTGTTATTAAAATAAAAAAGGAAAATTTTATTACTGTTCACTGAGGGTTACTGTTCATTCAGGGGAGTTTTTCTGTTTATTAAGCAATTTTATTATTTTTCATCTAATCTAATTATTTTTCCCTCCTAAAGTATTATCAGTCACAATAATAAATTGTGCTTAATATGACTATGTAACTGCGAACATAAATGCTCAAATGTATTATTTATTGTTAATTTCTTTTTGCTTTATCAATCGCAAGGAAGGAAACCGTTACCAAATATTTATTGTGTGAATCCATTGTTAATTAATTTCCTGCCAAGGTACATGAGAAATATTGCTAATATGATTTTGAAAAACTTCAATTTATTAATTGATGCATACCAAACTCATTGTGAGCCAACTTAAAGAAGTCAATACTGGAGTTGGACTCAAGATTGATACTAATAGCACATCCATATCAAATGGTAAGTTGTATATTCTTAAACCCTTTTATTTGATAATTGTTATATTTCCATATGAAACATGTTATATTCAAACATGAATAACAGGACCGGAATTATGAGAATAATTCATATGCATAAATCTAAATTTCGAAAGTCTCTTTTGTAGGCAACCAATTTAAATTTGGAAGGTCTCTTTTGTAGGCAACCAATTTAAATTTGGAAGGTCTCCCTTGTAAGCAACAAATTTGCAACTTCTTATAATACGAGAATTTAAAATTTATGCATATGAAATATGAAATATACTTTAAGATATGAAATCATATTATAAGGTTCTCTTGAATGCTTTGCATGTAACTATTAGAAATTTTATTCATGTATGTGCATATGCATGCATGTAAAGATATAACTACAGTATTTTAGTTTCATATTAGTTTGGAATATTCAGTTATTAAGGTCGAATTCTAATCTGTACAAACACTATGCGATTACATATTCAGACATAGACTATGATTTTTATGATCATAGACCATGACCTTTTTATGCTAACATGTTTTGATGTCCTATCATTTTAATATTGACTAGAAAGAGTAATTTTTATAGCTCTTCATTTAACTACATGTAATGCTTTTTCTTGAGATTTCAGGAAATGATTAGAGTTGATATAAATATGCCCTGTCAACTAATATGCATAGTTACAGGAGATGTGATGAATCATTGTCCTGTAAAATCAAATCAAGAAGTATATCTTATATCTTCTATCTATATGATGAATAAAAGTTTAAAATCACTGAAGTTATATTGAAATTAGTCCATCAAATAATTAAAATTGCTATTAGGTCCCTTTATCCTTATAAATTGTTTCAAATCAATCCCTCCTCTTGCTACCTGTACTCTTTCCTGGAAAGATTGATTTGAAAAATGGCTTAAACAAGAAGGGAACCTAATGTCAAATAAAGAACTAATTATAAAATAACTTGATAAATATATACAAAAGTTGTGATTCTAGACTTGTAAAGTCTAAAAAGAATCTTATTGACCTTTTGACTAAGGGACTATCCAGGAGTGTGGTTCTGGATTCATCGAGGGAGATGTGGTTAAGTCCATAAGAGAGGTCACTGACAGTGGTAACCCAACCCTTATTTGGAGACTTACTTCCAATGTTGGTTCAATGTGGTAGAAACAAGCTGGACTAGTGACACTCGTGTAGAGCATCGACCCTGATATATTCATATATCACTATGTAGCTTGTGCTACTACCCCTTCTCTATGACGACGATGCTCTTATGATACAGCTGGCTAGGCTGAATTTTACTCTTAATAAGTCCAACGTGTGTATTATGTGGGGTATTAAATAAACAGTTGTAGTACCCTTTGAGGACTTACCTACTTGAGAGGAACCATGATGGCCGCGGTTAGGGGGCTGGGCTAACCCCTAGAAACTCTCATGAGTCGGTTATTGTGAGCATGGCCTTTAACGCTCAACCCGCTTTGCTTAATAGATGAAGATGTATTATGTGTCTTTTTATCAATACCTGATTCAAGAGGCCTAATTCAAGGCCTAGTCCATTATGTCCCTCAGGTGGCGATAAACTCACTAAGGAAATGTTCAAAGCCGGAAGCTACCTCTCCCGAATTCACGATACGAAAGGTTGCCCAACCTATATTTGTTTTGTGATTTATTGATTTGTTTATTGATTTTGAATTTTCAGTCAATATTACCTTTTGGGGGGGACTGTTAGATATTTTGTTAAGAAAAGACAATTTTGCCTTCATGAATAGTAATAAATTTTTGTAATTAAAACATGTTTTAATTAGCAATTAAAAATATGTGTAACGGCTATATAATTATGGGGAACGTTACAAAATTTATGACGAACGTTACCGTATTAATTACGGGTTTTGTAACGTCTCTTTCCAACACCATATATATAGTCATATGTTGAGCTCGGTTTTGATAAGGAAAACAATAAGTCTCTTCTCTCCTTTTCATATTATTTCTTCATAGTATTGGTTTTATTTTTGAGCAACTTTTTTCATCTGAGCAGAAGCTCTGTACTCTCACCCGAGTACAGAGGCCGGCCGATTTCGGGGGGTTTTACGGTTAGGGGAAAGGGGATCATCTGCGCCAGGGCAATAGGCGGGTACTCAATCTTCAAGGGCAGTGACTACACGACTGCTCCCAATCAGGCTAGATTTAATTATTTATTTTTATTCGGATTTAATTTACATGCTAATTTAAGTTTATTTAATTTTTTTTCCCAACAAGTACTAGATTACGAGGTACGTCCGAATCCATCCTTTTCATATATATGCAACGTCATAATCTATGTGTGTGTTCATCTCCACAGATTCTATTTCATATCAGGAATATGCATAATAGTGTCTATTTATTACTTGAGAGTCAATATATGAGTGTAGTTTTACTTTGGAGAGTGATTAAGTTTGTCAAATATAAATTTAAAATGTTGACATTACAAGTTTACAACCTAGCTAGGAGCTAAACTTTTTGATTAATTAGAAGTACTCCTTTCCTCTACCTGAGGCTCGTATTATTTCCAGTTCTAGCGCATCTTTATTCTTATACTCTCCATGTATACTAGTGTTCTCGTGCCAATGCGTCTCCAGACCATAGCATTGGTAGCTAGGGCTTAGTAGCAGAGAAAATACGTTGCGATAAATTAACGCATTTTCATCTGAAGCCACGTTCAAAAGGGAGCGGGTCTACTACTTAATCCTTTTGAAATGTAAAAGCGAATTTTTTTTTTTTTTTTTGAATGCGATGCAAGAGACCGAGCAACTTGTCCATCAAGTTTTTTTCTGTTTAAAGAAACGAAATAATTATGAATTAAAGTAGGAACTAATCATGGAGTTTGAAAATGTTGGAAATATGATATACAATGTGGTGGAATATGCACATCATATCTATTAATATTAATCGAAATTTACAAGAACACCTGAAATGCTTTCCGAATTTCTTTAATAATCTACCCTAAGATCAAACTAAACTAGCTTCCTCAAAAGAAAAAACCTTCAGTTGAAATCTACCTATCACCGAAAAGGAGCAATACTGAGAGATAAGTTCTCAAATTTCTATTTCTCTTCTGTTATCCTCTTATTTTTTCAATAACGCTACATGTGAACCCTATATATAGGATTAAACTTGCCTTATGGATTTTAAGTTTAAACAATTTTGAACTATTCAAAACTCTTTTCCAAATCAATTAAAGACAGAATCTTCTTTTTACAATAATTAAAGATAGAATGCCCTTTTCATAACAATTAAAGATAGAAAGAATTGTATTGCATGTATGTCTCTTCTAATAACATTAGCGAGACCAATTGGGTCCTATATCGAAAACCAATTAATAATTTTAATTTAATAATCAAATTCGTGTCTGACCAACTGTTCGTTAAAGATCTTCCATAATATGGGATTAATTATTTTTAATTAATATCATACATTCAGTCTCATCTAGTATCATTTATTTTAGGTAATTCTTTTTTAGTAGGACAATTCGATCACTCATTTGCTCATAACTAAATTGCAATTCCCATGAACATAAAAATTCTTTTGAAGATTAAAATATTTTATTTTTATAAGAAGATAAAATTTTGAAAAATATTTTTCAAAACCACCTGAAGACATGAATTTAGTAACTTCATGGTGTTGCATAATACATTAACTCATCATAATCAGTATACTAGATCATATCTAGATATCCATCATTTTCCCAAATGAAATTTAGTAATCAAACGTATCTGGTTGTACAGAGCTTGCTAAATAAGATTCAACATCACATCAAAGTATATTAGTTTATCAAATCGAAAATGACAATATCGTCAAGTCAAAGGGACCATGTACAATCTGAATTCTCCATCTTCTAGGTGACTTGTCCTAGAAAATTTAAATACAATTTAGTGCTACACACATCATAATATGTGCTTATGACATACAGCCGGAGAATCGCCATTCCAAATTGTTGAGACTCATCACCATATCTCACATGTCGGTGTCATACATAATAACATGTTATAACTAAGTTATCCTCTACTAACTATATGTAAATTACAAGTTTAAGAAATCTCTAAGTTAAATCACATCTCCAAGCAAGTGACTATCACAATACATAATCTAACAAAATAATTTCTAAGAATATTATAACAAGTATAGAAATGATACCCAAATTATATGTATAATAATTAAATCTATTAGTATTACAAGAATATTATATAATTTGTATTAGATGTTCAATGGCATATTATTACTACTCTAGCAGAAAAGACTTGAGATGTTAATGAGCTGTTTGGTTCATTAAAAAGTTAAGGAAACCAAGAAAAAAACCCTGACGCCAAAGTTAAACTAAAATAATATCATTTTTCCTTATTTTTTGATGTTTTGGTTTGTCAAAAAGAAAAAGGTAAATGTGGAAGAAATAGTGTTCCACGCCACAGAAAAGAAAAAATTGATTCCCACTCTCAAAACTCCGATTTTGGCGAAAAAACACATTAAAAGTGAATGAAAAATTCATCTCACTTATTTTAAAGTTACTCCCTAAATATTAAGATTTGAAATTAGTCTACAAAACTTTAAACATTTTACAAATTACTTCCTCATAATTAAAATTAGTCCCACAAATATTTAAACATTTTGAAATTACATTTAAAATATTCATTATTTGAAATTAGTCCCTCAAGTCTTTAAACATTTTGCAAAGTACTAACTCAAATTTAAAAACAGCCCTCGAAACATTTAAACATTTTGAATTTATTATCTCATAAAATTTAGTCCCTTGAATCTTGAACCATATTGAAATTGCTCCCTCAAATATTCATTATTTGAAATTAGTCCCTCAAACCTATAAACCTTTTGCAAATTACTACCTCAAATTCAAAAACAGTCTCTCAAATCTTTAAACATTTTGAATTACTCCCTCACATATTCATTATTTGAAATCAGTCCCTGAAATCTTTAAACATTTTGAAAATTACTCCCTCTAGTATTCATTGTTATACCCCTAAAAATACTAAATATTAATCTCCACAGAGAAGTCGACACGTGTCTTACACTATACCTAACCGACTAATTAAAGATCAAGATAACCTCCGCCTCAGCACGACCGACTTGTTCAGGCGATATCTCGTGTAACCGAGTCAAAAGCCGGTACTACTCGGCTAATCCCTCATTTGATTGCACAAGCGCCTCAACTCGGCTCATTGTTCAGCCGACATCTCATATAACCGAGTTAAAAGGCGGTGCTTCTTAACCCTGGACCTGAGGAGTCGAAAGACAATGGTTACCTCGAACCCCTTGCCAACCGACTACTCTCGCATTAACTGCTCTGACAACATCATCACTGCTCTAACCGTCATAACCTTTATGACTCATCGGACTCAGTCAGCACTAAGCACCTGCTGTCATTCCCATAATAAATAACCATATGACTCACTTCCTTCAGCAACCAACATATAGCACATGTCTGCCGACCCAGCTGCCAAGCTGGACTTAGCCCAAATTACTTTCTTGCCCCTCAGATCTACTATAAAAGGAGCGGTACTGCATGAGGCAACTCTCTTTGATCTTTTGATATAACTAAGAGCATACTCTCTACTTCCCCATTCAAGATCACTTACTAACTTGATCATCGAAAGAACAAGCAGAGAGCCCAACTCCGCCCTCTTACGAGTTCTTTCATGTGCATGGAAGAATAGCAAGCCCCGGAACCATTTATAAGGAGAAGTTAGAGGACCCTTATCTCTCCACGATTTCTTAGATAACCCCATATTTGATAAACTGACATCAACATACATTATTTGAAATTAGTCCCACAAATATTTAAATATTTTACGAATTACTGCCTCAAATTTAAAATTGGTCCCTTAAAATCTTTAAACATTCTGAATTACTCCCTCAAATATTCATTATTTGACATTAGTCCTTCAACATTTTGCAAACTACTACCTCAAATTTAAATTTAGTCCCTTAAATCTTAAACATTTTGAAATTACTCCCTCAAACGTTCATATTTTGGAATTAGTCCCTCAAACCTATTCACACATCAATTGCTTTCACTTATTTCGAAGTTGAACCAAACTAAAGAAAGTGATGGAAATTACGTATACCACATGTTTTTTGGCTAAACAGACAGAAGAAACATTTTTTTGAAAGTGAAGGAAACATATTTCTTTATAGTGAAGGAAAACATCCAAACCGACCCTAACTAGAAGCCAAAACATGGAATCCTATTTTTAATGACCCCATCAAACAATTTACATTTTAACAAGCCTACAAATATGATAACTTGTCCCACATGAAAATTGGCAGTTGGCAATAACTCTAAGAGGATGTTTGGTTCACCCATTTTATAGAAAAGTTTTGGGAAAACACCTAACAATGACATTTTTATAAATAATGAATTTCTGTAAATTTCTATACAGTCTTTGGTTCAAAAGTTTTCTATAGAAATGTTTTCTTTAAAGTAGGAAAAATGGGGTGTATTTTATAGAAATCAACTTCCTCCATAAATGGGTGAAAATTGTCTAGAAATCTGACATTTGTATTAAAAAATAATTAAGTACACTCATACCCATTTCACCATCCCTAAAGTGATTTACCATTGGCATTGTTAGGAAACTATTTTCTATAAAGTGATATTCAATCAAACAAAAGAAAAAGAAAAAACAACATATTTTCTATAAAGTTAGAAACTTTTTCATGTTTTGAACCAAACAAAGAAATAGCAAAATAAAAAACTCTTTAAGTTCTGTAAATTTTTCTAATAGATATTTACAGAAATACAAGGAAATCAAATTTTAGACACTTTTCTTTTTCCTTTTGTTATGGAAATTAAACCAAACAGACCCTAAACTTACATGGGCCTAGGTTATTAAAAGTTAATAATTTGAGCCTATACTGTTAACATACCTATACGGATCCAGAGCCTTTTAACATATTTATTGAATGTGCTTATAATAGTTTTTAATGAAAGGTATTAACAATAAATTACATATTTTTTTGATCGAAAAACAAGGGTTGAAACCCCGTTCATTAAAAAGCCAAAAAAATACAAAAGATTGTTAAGTTACAAAAGTTAAGACACGAACTGTGTCTAACGTGTTGTAATATAGAAAATGGAATTTCTACTAGTAGTGATGTATAACTTTCTTCTTCCAAAGATCCGTGAAGTTGAAGAGAGGGCCTTGCCGTCATTCAACGTTGACACGGATATTTGGAAGAACCAAAGCCAGCCTTACATGTGCTTAATAGAAATTAAACTTTCTATAATCAACATGAAGAAAGATAACTAAACAAGTATATACACAAAAAGAAAGAGACTAATGGAATGATGGTCCAGAGCATATCCTCCTGCCTCAAACACTTGCTCTAGATATTGGTAGTTCCTCTAACCGAGCTGATAGAGTCCTTGCCGCATCACCTCTTCCATTCCCTGACCAGGCATACAATCCAAAAATCATCTGATTAACAATCTTCTTGTAAGAGAAACTTGTTTTATCAAATATAGCTTTGTTCCTGCTAATCCAAATGTTCCAGCAGATATATGAAAAGAAACTACGCCAAATATATCCAGCTCTCCCACGAATATTATTAAGAATTGATAATAAAGCTTCAAGAGATGATGGCCATATGAATAGAAGATAGTAGTTTTTGAAATGCATCCAAACTTGGGAAGCTATTGAGCATGAGAAGAACAAGTGATCCCTAGTTTCCGATTGCGAATTACAGAAGGTACACATGGAGTCTCCAACCCAGCCTTTCATCAAGAGGTTATCCTTTGTGTGCAGTATATTTTTGCATAAAAGCCAGATAAAGAAGCTGATTCTAGATGGGGTTGCATTCTTCCATATAAGATTGTAATTGGATGATAAAAGACCTCTCCGATTTAGGAACTGATAAAAGGATTTCACTAGAGAAAATTCCTGCACTAGTAAGCAACCATGTGGGATTATCAGATTGAGTAGAAATATGAAACATGCTTAGAAAATTCATGAAATTTGCCTTTTCCATTTGAGAAAAAGAATGGATACATCTCCTCAACAGAGGTCGCCAATGCCAGGTGGAATCTCTCCAGAAGCCTTGACTGCATATAGGTACATTTGGAGATAAAGAAAGCTTATACAAGGAAGGGTAGAGACTTGCTAAGGAATTAGACCCTGTCCACTTGTCCTCCCAGAATCTAATCTTATCACCTAAACCAAGAGACCCTAAAATATTATGAAGAAACTCATACTTTAGGGATATAATTGCATTCCAGAAAGATGAATATGATGTTCTTGCATGCATCATTTGTAAGGAAAGTCCTCTGTTACAATATAGTTGTCTAAGAAATAAGCCAGTGTTAGATGTTTGATCAAGACACTTCCAAAGCCACTTGGATAACAAAGCATTATTGAAGAGATGAATATCCTTAACTCCCAAACCTCCCTCTAATTTGCTTAAACAGACTTGTCTCCAATTTACTAAGCACTTAAAGCCACTGTCTTTATCCACTCCTGACCATAGGAAGCCTTTTCTTATTTTATCAATGTTTTTGATGACCCAATTTGGTAATCTGTAGAAGGACATGTTGTATAAAGGAATTGAAGTAAGGACTGAGTTAAGAAGAACTAACTTCCCTCCATAAGACAAAAAATTCCTCTTCCAAGATGCAAGCTTCTTGTGGAGATTGTCAAAGATAGGCTGCCAATCAGATCTTTTTAGTTTTCCATATTTCAGAGGCATACCTAGATATTTAACAGGTAGGGAGTCCACTTTACAACCAAGGGCATTTGAAAGAGTCTGATGTTTCATAGGCTTTTTCCCAAAGTAAACAAGGGAAGATTTATAGTAATTTATGGCTAGGCCAGATACTTCCTCAAAAAAATAGAGGATAGTCTTCAACACAGAAATGTCCTTGGAGGAACTCTTGACAAAAAGAAGTGTATCATCTGTGAATTGAAGGATTCTCAACCGATTAAGAGGTGGCTTGATTCCGAGATTAGTCAAAATACCTTCTCCAACATTGTTATGTATCATCTTGTTTAACACATCAGCTGCTATATTGAATAGCATTGGAGATAAAGGATCTCCTTGCTTAAGACCCTTTTACAAGAAAAGAATTTTGAAGGCCTACCATTAACTTTGACAGAACACTGAGATGAAGAGATAATATGATATATCCATGTGCACCACATATTAACAAAGCCTTTGGCTTTGAGCAAATTAATAAGAAAGTTTCAGTTGATAGAGTCAAAAGCTTTAGTGAAGTCAAGCTTAAGCATAGCCACTTCAATTTTCCTTTTAGAACAATAATGAATCATCTCATTGGCCATCACAATAGAATCAAGAGTAGATTTTCCTAATTGAATAGCTGTTTGGGTAGGTGATACCAAATTTGGAAGAAGAGGAGCCAAACGGTTGGCAATGACCTTGGAGAAAATTTTGAAGATACAATTGATTAAATTGATAGGTCTGAAGTCCTTTACTTGAACACTGTCTTTGATTTTTGTAATAAGGGTGATGAATACTTTGTTCATTCTACTTAAGCTAGATGGGTTCTATTGAAAAAAAGTCATCAAATTTATCAAATCAAATTTGATAACATCCTAAAAGGACTGATAAAAAGACATTGAGAAGCCATCGGGACCTGGAGCTTTGTTAGCGTTCATGTCAAAGACTGCTTTTTTGATTTCATCCTCAGAAAAAATATCTTCTAAGGAGGAAAGATTTAGATCCTCATGAGGGTAAAGATGGGACCAATTCATACTAATATTTGGAGTAGAATCCTGGCCAAAAATGGAAATGAAGTAATCACAAAAAGAGTTTAAAATATCTGTCTCATTTGACATCTCTTTCCCTTGATGATTGATAGATGCAATGAAATTTGCATTTCTATGGAAAGAAGCAGTCTTATGAAAGAAAGTTGTATTTGCATCTCCCTCCTTTAACCATTGAATTCTAGACCTCTGTTGGCAATAAATTTCTTCTTCTTGAATAATAGAGGAAAATGAGGAAAGGAGAGACTTTTTGTCATTGAATTCAGACTCAGATAGCGGCCTTTGTTCCTCCAGTAGATCTAAGGATTTTATTTTAGAAAGAAGATCAACTTTCCTAGAAGAAATCGATCCAAGGAAATATTTTGTCCACCATTTGATTCTCCTTTTAGTAAGATTGAGCTTAGATATGAAGATATCAACAGGGTTCCCTTGACAACTGAAAGAATTCCAACAGCTACTAATATAAGGAATGAAGTCAGGATTAATGAGCCAACTTCTTTCAAACCGGAAAATATGAGGAACTAGAGAAAGGCCTTGACTGTCAAGTACAAGAGGGGAATGATCAGAGCCCACTGCAGAAGGAGAATATTGAAGAGATGAAGGGAATTTAGAGTCTCATTCAGAGAAAAAGAGAAACCTGTCAAGCCTGGCTAAGGAAGGAGATGCACGCTTGTTTGACCAAGTAAAAGATCTACCTAAGAGAGGAAGATCTATAAGGCTTAAACTATTGATAAGATCTCTGAACAAGTTGGAATCCCTATACGAGCCACGACCTCCATTTCTCTCATCAGCATATAAAGTAACATTAAAATCACCACAGAGAACCCATGGTCCTTTAAAAGAAGATCGAATCCAATTTAGCTCCCACCAACAAACATCCCTATCTTCCCTATCAGTAGGGGCATAGACCGATGTGAAAGTAAAACTCCAATTAGATTGCTTATGGAGGAGGGATACCGAAACAGAGAAGATCCCAATATAGGATTTAATTAAAGAAAAAGAATCAGACCAACCAACTAGCACACCTCCTCTTGAGTCTAGAGAGTCTAGGCAACACCACTGAATAATCCTGTTACCTCCTATAGACTTAAGCTTCCTCTCTGACGGTTTAGAAATCTTACTTTCTTGAAGGCCAGCAACATCTATTGCCAAATGGGATAAAAAGTCTTTAACCATACGTCTCTTTGAAGGATCATTTAGGCCACGCACATTCCAATTAGATAACTTCATAGTAGATATAGAAGAAACACCAACATCAACTAACAGATCAACCAACCCTTACCCGTTAAGGCAAGCATCAGCTTCTCTAGCTTTAAGAGAATCTATAGAATTTTCAGATAAGACTAAACCACAATTTGTAGCTATATTTTCTATAACATCCTTAGGTAAGGAATTAATAGGCAGAGCTGAAGAAGAAGCAGAAGAACGTAGAGAGGTACCTTTGGGATTAGCCCGAGTTTTCTTCCTTACTGCAAGAGACTGCCTGATGAAAAAGTTGTGCTTAGAGCTGAAAGCTGATTTACGTGCAGCTTTGTAGAAAAACCTGCTTCAGACCGACGAGAGAACCCAGGAGGAACATAACATGATGTTTGAATAGCAGGTGTCTGGGCTGAATTTGGCGCCTTAGAGGAAGCTGAGTTTGAATTTGAGGAATCAGCTTTCCCGCCAGTATAGGATTCCCAAGTGGATTTCTCAATAAAGACCGTGTGACCCTTCCAATTATGTTTATCCAAATCAAAAGGAAAATCTTGAAGAGAATCTGGTAAGATATCAGATTTGCTATTATTATTCTCTTCCTCAAGATCCGCCTTCTTATCGTCTTCCATAACAACAGAATTTTGAATTTGAATTGTTTCCTTAGGTGGATGAGGAATAACTGGAAGTTCCACAATCTCCGTTAAAATTGGATTCTGATCAATTACTTCCTTACCCTTGAATTCAATAAATTACATATTATTAAATTAAAAGTTAAAATATAACTAAAGAGTTAATTATCAATTGAATTGAATTCAATATATCTTTGGTTATGTTCTATTCATTTATGAATTATATTCACTTAATGTATACTGGACTATTAAATTGAATATAACCGAATTACCTAAATGAATAAATTATGAACTATTGTTAAAATTTCGTTTGTTTGCAATCTTTTATGATTTTGTTCCAGCGAATCCAGTCCACTACGTCTAGACCACACCTGACACGTTCGAGAATCCATACCTAAGTCTAATTCATGTTCAAGTGAAACTAGAAGGGCCTAGTGGACACCTACGTACGAACATAGTCAAACTTTGAGAAGAACTTATTGTTGGATTTAATCTAATAAATCTAATTATGGGCACATATGATTAATCATTATGTATTGCTATCTTTCAGGATAACCCACTAAAGTGATCAATTAATTTGGGTTAATGGGTATTTAAATAAGTCATGGGGCTATATGTGCAGATACCAGGTTGTAATTGTGATTTGTTGATGGGCCAAATTGTAAAAGTACAATACCTATAAATAAGGGGTTATGGTCTCTAATCTAGGGTTACAACATTCTCTAATTCTCTTTACCCCATCTAAGAGAGAAATTTGGCTCAAGAGAAAACCCTAAGGTTAGAAGATCCAAAACCCAAATCAAGATCAATCAATGGATTCAGGTATAAGCTTCCGCTCTTTTAGATTTCTTTTAATCTCTTTGAATTAATCATGGCTATATGGTTTTAAGATCTCAATTTTAGATCTAACAAGTGGTATCAGAGCCATCTTTGATTAATTCTTAGGGATTTAAGTTTTTAAAATTAGGTTTTTTTTTATCTTAAATCTCTGGTTTTGGATTAAGAACTATGTTTGGATGAACAGTAAAGTATTTTGTTCGGATGAACAGTAAAGTATTTTGTTCGGATGAACAGTAAAGATATTTTTTCGGATGAACAGTAACTTTTTGGAATTTTTTGGATTTTTTTTCGATTTTTCTTCAATTGTTTTTGGATCTGGATCAAGAAATGATCTTTTGCTTTTCCAACTCTGGGTCTGGATTTGAAAGATAAAATCGAGGAATTTTCGGATTATTTGGGTTTGATCTTCAGTCCCATGCTCCTCGCTGGCGAACTTCGCTGGCGGCCTCGCCCTCGATTCCGACGGCGGCGCCTGCATCAGGAAACCCTAGGGTTTCGACCTTTGGGTGCAGGAGCAATAGCGGCGGCGGTTTCAGTTTGAAACCCTAAGGGTTCGTGCGATTAATCGTGACGAAAATTAAGGACCGAACTTCGCGTTTGGTGTAAGGTGAGCATTGCGCTCAATTTAACGAACTTCGCGTTCGTTCTCATGTGAGCCTCGCGCTCAACTCAGGTGAGCCTCGCGCTCAAGTTTAACGAACCTCGCGTTCGTTCTCAATTTTAACGAACCTCGCGTTCGTTCCTAAGGTGAGCCTCGCGCTCAACGAACTTCGCGTTCGTCCTAAGGTGAGCCTCGCGCTCAACGAACTTCGCGTTCGTACTAAGGTGAGCCTCGCGCTCAGGTCTAAGGTGAGCCTCACGCTCAATTTAAGTCGAACCTCGCGTTCGTTCTCAGGTGAGCCTCGCGCTCAATTTAAGTCGAACCTCGCTCTCGTTCTCAGGCGAGCCTCGCGCTCGATTCAAACGAACCTCGCGTTCGTTCTCAAATCGAACCTCGCGTTCTTTTATCAAACGAACCTCGCGTTCGTTCATTTTTAGACGAACCTCGCGTTCGAGCTTAAGTGAGTCTTGTACTTAATACAGTCGAACCTCGCGTTCGAAGTCAAGCGAACATCGTGTTCACTATGAGTCCACTTTGGTATACTTAATTTATTTAATTAAGTTATGGGCCCTAATTAAGCTATGAGACCCCAATTAAGTTTTTTTGGAAATTCAGTTGATTTAAATTAAATTTTTTTTAAATTTAAATCTAATTTGGTAGCTAATCAATTATTTGATTCAAATATTATGACACTAAGGTATTAAGGTTGTCTCTCACTCCAATTGTTTAATTGAAACAAGAAGTTACCAAAGTAACCTCTCTTGTGTAGATTGTTCATGAGGAATGTGAGATGTTTGTGTGTATGCTTTCGTGTAAATATT
This sequence comes from Asparagus kiusianus, assembly GCA_022839385.1. Classification (NCBI taxonomy): domain Eukaryota; kingdom Viridiplantae; phylum Streptophyta; class Magnoliopsida; order Asparagales; family Asparagaceae; genus Asparagus; species Asparagus kiusianus. Next base: position 591,546 of record BQKN01065641.1, on the reverse strand, counting down.
TAATCGGCCCAAAGGAAGGTTAATATTTATTTAGACTGTATACACATCTGTGGTGATAAACGTGTGACAATTATAAGGTTTACATGTGAATAATGAATCGATCCAAAGATAGTTTCATTATTTGACATGAGTTATTGTCAGTGTTTGATCATTGCAACAAGGTATCACTTACAAGTTAATATTACTGTCCAAAGACTTGATATTAATGTTGTGCCAGATATCTTGAGATGAGATTTGTCATTATTTGAATTTTATTGATTACTAAATATGGTTATTGATGTGAGCATCTTTTGTTTTATTTTCAGCTAATGCATCTGCTGCAACAATTTCTGCTAACATCAACTCAATTCCCATGCTAAATGGGACAAACTTCAAGGTTTGGAAAGAGAACATATTAATTATTCTTGGCTGCATGGATCTAGACCTTGCATTAAGAATTGAACAACCCCAACCTCTCAATGCGGATAGCACTCCTGATACAAAGAGGGAATATGAGAAGTGGGAGCGTTCAAATCACATGAGTCTTATGATCATTAAGCACGGCGTTCCGGAAGCCTTTAGAGGCATAGAATCCGAAGGGATTACTAAGGCTAAAGATTTCCTTGCCGAAATTGAGAAGCGTTTTGCGAAAAACGATAAGGTAGAAACAAGCATGCTTTTAGCTCGCTTGATTTCGATGAAGTATAAGGGCAAAGGAAATATCAGGGAATACATTATGGAAATGTCTCATATTGCTTCAAAGCTTAATGCACTTAAACTCGATCTTTGTGATGAGTTATTGGTGCATCTGGTTTTGCTGTCTCTTTTTGCATAATTCAATTAGTTTAAGGTCAGTTATAACTGCCAAAAGGAGAAATGGACTCTAAATAAGCTTATTTCATACTGTGTGCAAGAAGAAGACAGATTGAAGCAAGATAAGACTGAAAGTGCTCATTTGGCCTATGCCTCTAAGGATAAGGGTAAGAAAAGAAAGAATGATAATGAAGCTGCTAAGGGTCCAGTTGATAAGAAACAACATTAGGATAATCAGGGTTGTTTCTTCTGTAAGAAGCCTGGACATGTGAAGAAGGACTGTACAAAATATCACGCTTGGCGTGATAATAAGGGTACGTTCCTTTCTTTGGTCTGTTCTGAGGTTAATTTAGCTTCAGTACCTAGAAACACTTGGTGGTTAGACTCTGGTGCTACTACTCACATAAGTGTTTCTATGCAGGGTTGCCTAAGCTACCGAAAGCCAAGTGATGTTGAAAGACACATCTTTGTGGGCGACGGTCAATCGGTAGATGTGGAAGCAATTGGGCATTTTAGGTTGCTATTAGGAACTGGTTCTTATGTGAACTTAAAAGATACTTTTGTAGTACCGTATTTTAGACGGAATTTGATTTCAGTTTCTGTATTGGACAAATTAGGTTATTCTTGTTCATTTGGAAATAATCAATTCAGTTTATCTTTTAATTCAAATGTTGTGGGAACTGGTTATTTAAGTACTTATGACAACCTATATTTGCTTGATACAATTGCTTCTTATAATGAAACTTTGCAAGCGGAATCGCGTGGTACTAAGCGTAAATTAAATAAGGAAAATTTGGCGTCATTATGACATAAGCGCTTGGGTCATATCTCAAAAGGTAGAGTTGAGCGTCTTGTTCTGATGGCATTTTGGATTCCCTTGATTTTTCGGACTTCGACATGTGTGTTGAATGTATCAAGGGAAAACAGACCAAAGTTAAGAGATTAGGTGCCAACAGATCTTCGGATGTCTTAGAATTGATACATACGGATATTTGTGGGCCATTCCCTACGGAATCCTGGAATGGTCAATAATATTTTATATCATTCATAGACGATTACTCACGTTATGGGCACCTATATCTCATTCATGAAAAATCTGAGTCTCTGGACATGTTCAAAACCTATAAAGCTGAAGTTGAGAATCAACTCAACCGAAGAATTAAAATCGTTAGATCTGATCGTGGTGGTGAGTACTACGGCAGATATGATGGTTCAGGTGAACAACGTCCAGGACCATTTGCTAGATACCTAGAGGAATGCGGTATCGTCCCACAGTACACCATGCCAGGTTCACCTAGCATGAATGGTGTAGCTGAAAGTCGAAACAGGACTCTTAAGGATATGGTAAGAAGTATGATTGCTCATTCTTCTTTACCAGAATCACTCTGGGGAGAAGCACTTAACAGCAGCTTACATTCTGAATAGAGTACCAAGTAAAGCAGTTGCTAAAACACCTTATGAGCTTTGGACTGGTCGAAAGCTCAGTTTAAAGCACTTACATATTTGGGGATGTCCAGCTAAGGCAAGGCCTTATAGGCCAAATAATAAGAAATTGGACTCCAAAACAGTTAGCAGCTACTTTATTGGGTACTCTGAACGCTCTAGGGGCTATAAGTTTTATGATCCCACACTAAGGAATATTTTTGAGACGGGAACAGCAAAATTCTTTGAGGATGTTGAGTTTAGGGGAGAAATAAGGTTAGAGACATTGCTTTTGAGGAGGAATTGGCTTCAGATCCAATCCATACAGTTACTTTTAACAATATTCAGGTTCCTATACCTGTTGTTGCTCAAGAAGTAAATCCGTAACCTCAAGATGACAATGTTGAACAACTCCCTGTTCCAGAAGAACAAACTCAACAACCTTAAGAACCAGTACTATTAAGGAGATCCACGAGAGAAAGGAGAAATGCTATTCCGGATGATTATGTTGTATTTCTCCAAGAACATGAGGAAAGTAGTGGAATGTTGGAAGATGATCCAATCAACTTCCTTCAGGCCATGAAAAGTTCTAACTCTCAACAGTGGATTGATGCCATGAATGAAGAGTACAAGTCTATGCAAGACAATAAGGTTTGGGAACTTGTCCCATTACCAGAAGGTGCAAAACCAATTGGTTGTAAATGGATTTTTAAAACCAAGCGGGATGCAAACGGTAATGTGGATAGGTATAAGGCACGTCTTGTGGCTAAAGGCTATACTCAAAAGGAAGGCATTGATTATACAGAGACTTTCTCTCCGGTTTTATCGAAAGACTCTTTCAGAACAATCATGGTACTTGTTGCTCATTATGATCTTGAGTTACATCAGATGGATGTTAAGACTGTATTTCTCAATGGCGACATTGATGAGATGATCTATATTGTGCAACCAGAAAACTTTGTGTCGGGAGACCCAAAGAATATGGTCTGCAAATTAAGGAAATCCATCTATGGACTCAAGCAAGCTCCTCGTCAATGGTATCACAAGTTTCAACAAATAATTATCTCGTTCGGTTTTGAGATGAACATTGTTGATGACTGTGTATATCAAAAGTTCAGTGGGAGTAAGTATATCTTTCTGGTTCTGTATGTCGATGACATATTGCTTGCCACTAATGATATAGGCATGTTGCACGAAACCAAGAAATTTCTATCAAAGAATTTTGAGATGAAAGATCTTGGGGACGCCTCTTTTATATTAGGGATCCAGATACATCGAGATCGCTCTCAGGGTATTCTTGGATTATCACAAAAGAGCTATATCGATAAGGTACTTAAAAGGTTTG